>JAOTAZ010000220.1:16741926-16752963 GCA_025629785.1 Erythroxylum oxycarpum | reverse complement strand
AAACAATCTACTGTATGAAGCTCTTTTAAAAAAATTGTTTTTTAATTGACAACCAAACAGTCAACTTATTTTTAAAAAAAGTTCTTCTCAGAAAAGCTTTACTGACAAAAGCTTTACTGATAAAAGCTTAACCAAACGGCCATTAATCATATATTATTAAGCAAGGTGGTCAAAGCCTGGTCCACTTTAGCCACGTCTGCATTCCACGTTGGACTCTCATTCGTAACCCCGATGGGATGCACTAACCTAATCAAGGCCCAGACCGCAGCAAAGCAAATGGCGGTTTCAAGGTTCCTCTTCTGCAACGGCGTTCTTTCTCATTCAACGGACACTCCTTCGGTGACCACATTCCTCGAATCCCGCCCAGGTACTGTGCTCTAATTCATTCAATTAATGTAAAAAGAACAAGAAAGCACGTAAACCAAATTACGATCTCAGGTGCTTACACGACCACGCGCACTCACAACAATAGCAACCGTCTCTTGTTCTGGGAGCGTCATCTACTGAGGCTCGCTAATTCCGCCAGAATTTTGTTCGATTCGAATCCAAAGCTTCTATTTAGATCTGGCAACTCCTTCGCTCCGAGGATGATTACTCCGCCGATGTGGGACTCGGGGATTAGGACTCTGGTGAATGACTCCATGAGTAAGGTGTTGCCAGTTGCTTTGAAGGAGAGAAGACAAGGGGACGAGTTGGCGGTTACGACACTTGTGACTGGAGACCTGGAGAGGTTAAGCGAGGTGACTGTTTTCGAGGCGTTTGATGTGCAAGTGCATGTCGGGACCTATGTTCCTCCAGTGTTTGGTGTTGTCGGGAATGGAGCGCGGTTGGCGGTGGTTGGCCGCGGAAGGGAGGCTGCGGAAGCGAAGTATTCTGATTGGGTTAGGTCAGTTTTAGTATGGGCTTGTTGTTGCCATCGTATGCGTCGTGACTTGTTATATGAAAATTTCTTTGATGTTTTTAGCCAGGCTTAGAAAACCTTTGGAGAAATGGAGGCCTCCTTCTGTCACTGAACTCTTGTTGTCCAATGATGGGGATCGACTACTTGAAGGTACTGTCACCAACTTATTCGTTGTATCTCGCAAGGTGAGTGATTACTGATCTGAGATGCTGGATTCTCAACTTTATTAACTTTTTATGCAGATTCAAAACCAGTTGATCATACGGCTATCTATTTTTCTAGGCATCTTTCATATGAATGGAAAATTTTGGTTCCTGCTTGTATCTGGCATAGTTTTAGCCAGCTTTCCAACTGTATGAGTATTACTAGCTACATAGCTTCTGAGAGACCAGATGATATTAGTCAATGTTAGGCATAATGAAGCCATTTGGTGGACTAACCAACCTATTCTGGTTAGCTAGAATCTGCTATTTTTCTTTCTTGTCGCTTTTGTTATCTTGTTCATTCTTGACTTTGCCTTATGTGATGTTTTATTTTAGTTAAATCTCTACTATTTTTAGGATAACAATGGAGACAAATATAGTGATTGCAGCAAAAGTGTTGGTCCTTTTGAAGTACTGACTGCTCCAGTTAGTGATGGCGTGCTTCCGGGAATCATGCGACAATTAGTCATTGAGTAAGGTTTGCTTCTTATTGGTTCTCCCCAAATACGGAGCAGGTTGTAGTAATCGAGTTATAATTGCTATGGACTATACCACAAATGCATTCACAACTATGTTCTTTATTCAAATTGTTGTGTCAGGTTTTCAAGATTCTTGATAAGTATATAATCAAGTCTACTGTCACTAATATAACTGTTTTGTTTTCTTGGTTTTACTGAGAGTGAAATCATCAATCACTAAATGCTTGGATACTTCTTATTGTACCATTTTGTGAATAAGTTTACACCTCTTTGGTAGCGGGATTGTGTACTTGACCAAATCCGATGTTTGGAATCTTATGCTATCCAAAGGCTTGGATTTTTATTTTTACTCAATTTAAACAACTTTGAAAATGACTGAACTATTGATACCTGTAACGTTGTTGTGGTTTCTCTTTCCTCATTGTTGGTTCTTCATTTGTGATAGGGTGTGTTTGAATAATGGAATTCCTTTTCAAGAAGTTGCACCATCATGGTCAAAGCGTGAACTTTGGCAAGAAGCTTTTGTTACAAGTAAACTGTTATTATTTGTATTGTGTCATAGTATGTAATTTATGTTTTAACTATTTATCCTATTGATTCTAGCCTATTCTAGATCAGCTTTTGACATTGGGGACAAACTTTTTTTTTTCATTCAACTCACTGTGATTCTCTATCTCAATCATCCAATTATTAAATTTCTTAGTTCAATCTTTGAACTTTACTAATCCCTATATGTTAGGTGATGTAGGACAAGTAGAAGATATTTCAGTGGCTAGAACCCATAGAACTTATAAAATCTGGTTGTTGGAATTTTAGTTTTAGGTTTGGGATTTCAACTCAAGATTGTTGGAATTTTATGTTGTTGTAGCTAAAAATTTAGGGATTGATTGCTAGAAATCTAGGGTAGAATTTTATGGTTTTGGTTGATGGGAATTCAAGCTAGAGTTGTTGGAATTTTAGTGAGATAAACAAGTAACGGAGGGTAGGGAACTAAGAATCACTTGTAGAGTCTAAAAATTACTCTTAGAAGAAAGCATCACACCTTCTAATTGAAGACTCAAGTTTATAGAAAAATATTGAAGATTATTGAAAGGTTAAGTTCACACATATATTAAAAAAAATTCTTGGAACCTTTATTCTAGTAATAAAGGATTCTTAACTAAAACATCCAAAATGGAATTGATTCAGTATTCTAATTAAGATTTTTTATTCTTAAATAAACTTAAGCCCTAAATAAATTAGGAGAATATATCTAACTTATTGTTATTACTTATTTAATATGGAAACTTAGCATAAAGTACATTTCAACCCTTATTGTTTTTGTTGTCACCTCAACTCCTGCTTTGTATTCCCCCAAATTAAACTTGTGGTTGAGTGATTTGAACTCTTTTATTTCTTTTACAAACTCTAAAATATTTTCACATCAAGTTTCTCTAGCTTGTTTGAAGTTGTCTTTGATGTAGAATGTGATAAATATTGATCATATAAGTCTTGATTCAACTTTGAATTTCATATTCTAAAATCCAAGTACTGTTAGAAATTTGTCTTCCTTTCCACTTATCTCTGATATCAACCAACTCTTGTAGCTATAATTCGTTCATTAAGAATATCCTCTATTTCTTATTTAATATGAGGAATGGTTGGAATTCTCAAAATAGTTGTAGCAGGAGATTGTGCACCATCATATCTATGATAAGTAGTCAAGTTTGCGACATTAAAAATAAGACTAATTCTAATGTCACTTGGTAATCCTAAAACATAAGTATCAACACTTATCTCCTTGAGGATCTTATAAGCTCCAACGCTCCTTGAACATAGTCTCTTACATTTCCCCTTGAGAAACGCTTTGAATGAATCCTTACTATCACCATATTCCCTTCATTGAATTCTACAAATGATGATGTTGATCAACACGTTCCTTATAAATTGTTGGTTGTTATCTTTTGTCATATCTCATCAAAGATATCCCTCATGTGTTATGCAACACCTTCATATTCAACAATAACTCGTGTTTATGGTAAAGGAACCAAATAAATAGGATTTCCTTGGTTCAATTCTTGAAAATATCTCAAAATGCCTCTTACAAGTTCACCTATTTATAGAACGATGCAAATTTTGTCATAGAAAGAATTAGGTCCTAATTATTCACATTATCCTTAACCAAGTGTCTTGACAAGTCCCCCAAGCTTCTATTCATCACTTTTGTTTGTCCATCAGTTTGAGAATGGAAAAAACTTGAAAATTGAAGCTTAGTGTTCAATAATTTTTATAGAGTTTTCCAAAAATAACTCATAAACTTTACATCGTCATTAGAGACAATGGTTAAAGGTAACAGTGTGTATAGTTCATAAAACACAGGCAACAGTGTGTATAGTCCTACAAAAATTTCTACTTTGTCTTACCATAGTTCATAAAACATAGGCAACAGTGTGTATAGTTCAGAATTTTGCTTCTTTCCTGTAGCTAATTGACATGCTTGACATTGTCATATAACTTTGGACACATCCTACTTTTAAGAGGGCCAATAAAAGTGATTTTCAACGATTGCAATCATTTTATCCCTTTCCAAAGTGACCTTTTGTCCCTCTGTGTAATCCCAAAATCACATTCTCCCTTATAGAAATATTGGGTAGGCAAAGTCAATTTCCTCTAAAAGGTTAGTCATCATATGTCACAGAAGGGAAGTGATTGTCCCTTTGTCCAACTGCAATCCCAAAATCTTCTTCTGGAACATACTCTCTTTTTACTTTTTCAAACTTTACAACTTTTACTGTCATAGTGATAAGCAAATGACTTGTTTTATTCAATGCATGTTCATTCAAATCTACTTAAATAAAATCTATATCTATATTAGCTTGATTAGTTGTTTTCTCAACTCCAACAATTTTCATCAGGTTTTAAATCCAAAAGCTCTAACATCCTTGGTAGTTGTGAGTTGATCTTTTTCAGCTCCCTATCGTATTATTTTAGCCATTTTCCTCTTATTTCAGCCTACTTTCTTGTTGTTGCAGCCTAATGTTCTTGTGTTTGGTTTGTTGTTCAGGTGTTTCTGCTTCTTGTTTAAATGTTTCAACTTGTTTAGTTGTTTTGTGTTAGGACCAATGACAATAACAATAAGCCTAGGATATGGAGAGTGTACTCAAGGAAAAGGACAGAGGGGGCTGAGAGGGCTGAGGGGAATGATGTCAGAGTTAGTTAGGAATATGGGGGCTGAATAGGTACAAGGAAATAACAAAATTTACGTAGGGGTAGCTAAGAGGGGGGCTGAGGAGAGAGAAAGGCATTCAGTAAGAAAGAAGTGAGAAGTGTGATTTTAGACAGAGAGAACTCATCTTCTCCTTGAGGAGCAAATTCATGCTCTGGTATAGGAAGTGATCTTCAGATTCACTTGTAATAGCAGTGTTTATCACTGATTATAATCAATAATATACTGATCTCTAGCATACTAAGCTAGAGTTTCTAACATTGGTTCGACTTGCCGAATACCAATATCGGGAGAGACGATCAGCTTATTTTCGAAGACTAGAGAAGTTAGCGCTACTCACCTTGATGCAACCCAACATGTCTGATAGGGTAGATGTGTTGGAATCCCATATGGTGAATCTGGAGGTTGGGATAGAAGATATTCAGTCATCCATACGGATGGCAATGGGAGAAATGTAGCGAGCCTTGCTGCTGGAAATGAGCAAAATGATGGGCAAACGACCGAAGGAAGGACAGGGGAGTGGCGATGCCTCAGGAAGGGGGCCCAATGTGGCAGGAGAGAGGAATCCACATCTTGGGCAATCAAACCCAGTGGAGCATTCCTATGACATTATGGAAGAATATAGAATGTCAGTCTGTAAGGTGGAACTACCTATGTTTGATGGGTCTGATCCTGTATGGTGGATCACTAGGGCGGAAGTGTATTTTGAAGTTCATAATACTTCAGAACTAATAAAAATGACGCTAGCTCTCTTGAGTATGGAAGGTTCCACCATACATTGGTTTAACCTTCTTCGGGAGACAGAGGAAGAGTTGGATTGGGAGAAGTTTAAGCGAGCTCTTATCGATCGCTATGGAAGGAGAAGGTTTGATAATCCTTTTGAAGATTTTGTCGGACTTGAGGTAGACTAATTCGGTGGAGGAATATATTGAGGCTTTCGAATTTATCTCGTCGCAAGTGGGTCGCCTACCGGAGGAGCAGTTTATGGGATACTTCATGAGTGGTTTGAGAGTTGACATTCAAAGGAGAGTATGTACATTTAGACCTGTTAACAGGTACCAACTAATGAAGATAGCGAGGGCGGTGGAGGATGAGGTAAATGGTGAGCTCGGTGGTGTTGAAGGCTCAGGTTCAGGCTCTCGCACGCGCATATGGTCTCCACATCAAGAGAGTCCTTTTAGGGGCAACTTTCGGGTCAACCCGACCCATCATGAAACGGAGCCTCCAAACCTGACGGGTCGTGGGAGGTATGTGAGCGGCATTGGGGCAAGGAGAAATCGAGAACTCGTCGAGGCTCCACCTGAACCATATGCGCAGCATCGAATGGTCGCCCCACTTATGGCAACACCCACCAGGCGGCCCAAAGGTGATAAGAGGGAACCGACGGAGAGGAATAGGGGATTGCGTCATCTGTCATACCAAGAGCTCATGGATCAAAAGGTGAAGGGCCTATGTTTCAGTTGCGAGGAGAGGTTTCATCCTATTCACCAGTGTGCAGAAAAACAGCTGAGATTATTGATATTGGATGACAATGAAACCTTGAATGAAAATGGAGAAATTATCGCATTGGAAGCAGAAACTGAGGAGGAGGGTGATATAGCTCTGGAATGCCGAACCATGGGGGTGTTTGGAGTGAATGGAGCACTAATATTGGAGGTTAAAACTATGCGGTTAGTAGGGAAGCTACAAGGAGTTCCGATTGTAATTCTAGTGGACAGTGGAGCTAGCCATAACTTTATTTCTCCTGAGCTGGTTAGTGGTTTGGGGTTGACAGTGAGGACAAGCAAGGCATTAGGAATTAGATTGGGAGATAGCCATAGGGTGACTACTCGAGGGAAGTGTTTGGAAATTCCTATTCGGGTGGGAGACTTAGAGTGGAAGATTGATGCATATTTCCTGGACTTGGGAGGAATGGATGTGATCCTAGGGGTTGCTTGGTTACAAACTTTAGGAAAGGTCATAATGGATTAGAAGGAGATGACTATGCAATTCCAACATGAAGGACAAAGTGTTCAGTTACACGGGAATGCAGGATTTCAGCCCATGCCGAGGAGAGACAGTGTGTATCCTGAAGCTTCAGTGTGCCTACATGTTCTCCTTGCTATCTTAAGAGGTGAATTTTTATCGGTTGAAGGGGTACCTAAAATGGAAGAACAACATATGCAACTTATCGACAAAGAGGATGGGGAGTTGAACCAAGTGCTTGTTAAGTTTCCAGGGGTATTTATAGAAGTGCAAGGGCTGCCTCTTGAAAGGAATCACTTCCATGCTATTGTTTTGCAGCAGGGGCAAGGCCCTATTAGTGTGAGACCCTACAAATATCCTCATCATCACAAGGATGAGATTGAAAGGCAGGTGCAGCAAATGGGAATCATTCGCCTTAGTTCTAGCACCTATTCCAGCCCAATGATCTTGGTCAAGAAGAAAGATGCTTCATGGAGAATGTGTGTAGATTATAGAGCACTAAATCAGGTCACCATACCAGACAAGTACACTATTCTGGTGGTTTAGATGACCTGAATGGTGTCATATTCTTTTCTAAGCTAGATCTAAAATTGGGTTATCATCAAATTAGGGTCAAGAGGGAGGACATTCACAAAATGGCCTTCCGCACACATGATGGGCATTACGAGTTCCTCGTGATGCCATTCGGGTTGACCAACGGCCCAGCCACATTTCAGTCAGTTATGAATGATATTTTCAGACCTTTCCTTAGGTGGTTCGTGTTGGTTTTTTTTGACGACATCCTCATGTATAGTGCTGATTGGGACACTCATCTTTTACACTTAACAGATGTTTTGGAGGTCTTACAAGCTAATCACTTTGTAGTTAATAAACAGAAGTGCAGTTTTGGAAGTAGAACTGTGGCATATCTGGGTCATGTTATTTCAGCACAGGGAGTAGCAGTGGATCCATTCAAGGTTTCTTGTGTGGTAAATTGGCTTGTTCCTCATAATGTGAAGGGGGTGAGGGGATTCCTTAGGTTGACAGGATACTACCGAAAGTTCATTATGAACTATGGAAAGATAGCCAAGCCTCTTATCGAATTAACAAAGAAAGATGGGTTTCATTGGAAGTTAGCGGCCTTAGAGTCATTTGACACTTTGAAGAGGGCTCTAACTACATCTCCAGTATTAGCTCTTTCGAACTTTTCTCAGACCTTTGAGGTGGAGTGTGATGCTTCGGGCAAGGGGGTTGGTGCGGTATTGATGCAAAATAGAAAATCGATTGCCTACCTCAATTTAAAAAAGGCCTTATCTGAAGGTAATCTTTGCAAATCTGCTTATGAGAAGGAATTAATGGCATTGGTTTTAGCTGTCCACCATTGGCGCCATTACTTGTTAGGTAGACCCTTTGTTGTTTATTCAAATCATAAAGGTCTCTGTCATTTGCTACATGAAAGAGTTTCCACTACAGACCAACAATATTGGACGGCTAAGCTACTTGGGTATCATTTGGAGGTTATTTATAAGCCGGGACCCGAAAACAAAGCTGCTGATGCTTTGTCATGAATTTATAAAGAGGCTGATTTGGGGAGCATTATCTCATATCCATTATGGGCTAATAGTCAAATTCTTCAGCAGGAGGTGGACAAAGATCCTGTGCTCGGTGATATTATAAAGAAATTGCAGCAAAATCTAGCTGCAAAGAAAGGGTTTCTTTTGCACCAAGGAGTTCTCTTATACAAGGGGAGGTTAGTGATTTCAGCCCAATCCACGTTCGTTCCCTTACTTCTAAAGGAGTTTCACTCTTCACCTATACGAGGCCATTCAGGTTTTCTCCGCACATATAGAAGGATTGCTCGTAATCTTTATTGGATTGGTATGAGGAAGTCTATTCAAGACTACGTTAAGTCTTGTGACACATGTCAAAGAAAGAAATATGCAACAACTTCTCTAGGGGGCCTGTTACAACCCTTACCTATTCCCAACCAGATCTGGGAAGATGTCTCAATGGATTTCATCACAGGACTTCCTAAATCTAAGGGATATGAAGCAATACTGTTTGTGGTGGATAGATTATCAAAATATGACCATTTTATTCTATTGAAGCATCCATATACTGCCAAAAGTGTGGCTGAAGTATTTGTAAAAGAGGTAGTCCGTCTACATGGAGTTTTATCATCAATCATAAGTGATCGTGATCCTTTGTTTGAGAGTTATTTTTGGAAGAAATTATTTAGACTTTAAGGTACGATGCTTAAAATGAGCTCCTCCTATCATTCGGAAACGGATGGACAAACAGAAGTTCTTAATCGATGTTTAGAAACCTATTTGCGGTGCTTTGCTTCCGAACAGCCCAAACATTGGTCCTATTGGATTGCATGGTTTGGACTATGGCACAACACTACCTTTCATGTATCCACTGGTTCCACTTCTTTTGAATTGGTCTATGGCAGAAAACCTCCAACACTAGTTCGGTATTTACAAGGTAAAACGAAGGTAGAGACTGCGGCAAGAGAGTTGGTTGATAGAGATGAGGCTTTACTTCAACTGAAATACAATCTTCAGCGAGCTCAAGACCAGATGAAGAAATTTGCAGATAGGAAGAGGACTCCATTATCCTTCACGGTGGGAGAATGGGTATTTCTTAAGCTCCGCCCCCACAAACAGCTTACTGTGGCCCGGCGAGTTTATCAGAAACTAGCGGTCAGATACTTTGCTCCATTCCAAATTCTAGAAAAACGTGGAGCTGTCGCTTATAAACTTAAACTTCCACTACATTCTAGAATCCACCCTGTTTTTCATGTGTCTCAATTAAAGAAAGCTGTGGGACACTATACGGTTGAGGAACATTTGCTAGAAGGCATGGAGGTCGAATTAGAGGATGTGGTGGAACCTGAATCTGTACTAGCTAGCAGAGTTATTACAAAGGCGGGACACTCAACTCGACAGTGGTTGGTTCAATGGAAGGGTAAACCGATGGAGAATGCTACATGGGAAGATGAATGGGTTCTTCTCATTTCAACCTTGGGGACAAGGCTGCTCTTCTGGAAGGGGGCAATGTTAGGACCAATGACGATAACAATAAGCCTAGGATATGGAGAGTGTACTCGAGGAAAAGAAGAGAGGGGGTTGAGATGGCTAAGGGGAATGATGTCAGAGTTAGGTAGGAATATGGGGGCTGAATGGGTACAAGGAAATAACAGAATGTACGTAGGGGTAGCTAAGAGGGGGGGCTGAGGAGAGAGAAAGGCATTCAGTAAGAAAGAAGTTAGGTGTGATTTTAGACAAAGAGAACTTATCTTCTCCCTGAGGAGCAAATTCATGCTCTGATATAGGAAGTGATCTTCGGATTCACTTATAATAGCAGTGTTTATCACTGATTATAATCAATAATATACTGATCTGTAGCATACTAAGCTAGAGTTTCTAACATTTTGCGTTTATGGTTTGCCAAAGAATCCACTTCCTTCCACTTTTCTTCAACTTTAACACTCTGATCATCTCCACTTGTCGAATTGTCAATGTCATCAAGTACTTGGACACATTCTAAATGTAGGCTAAAAGATTCTAATTGATCAGTTGACAGAAAAGTGCCAATGGTCTCACCACCTAGAATAAACACTTTTTTAAAGACAATGGTTGTTAGATTTGAGGAATCAAAATCATTATATGATTTTTCAGTAAAGATTTTCCCTTGCGTTGTGTGTTGTTGATTAATATCAATCCCCTTTCCTTGCTTATTAGCACCTTTCCCGTGTTTAGCATCAAGTATAGGTTGTTGGTTTGTAGAATTATTTCTTGTGGGAATTATTACATGTTAGTTACTTTTTGGAGCACCTTGTGATTGAGGATCGTCAATGTCTTTTTTTGCATAATTATTTCATCTCGCTCTTAGTCACTGAGTGTTCTTATATAGGCCCTTTCGCTATGTGTTGCTATTGTAAACCAAAGTTCTAGTACCAAATTGATGTAGAACGAGTACAAGAAATATCAAACTAGTGGGTAATACCCATTGAACTTATAAAATCTAGCTGCTGACATTTGAATCATATATTTGAGATTTCAGTTTAGATTGTTGGAATTTCAATTTTGGTATAGTTAGAAATTTAGGGTTTGGTTGTTGAAATTTGTGCCAAAATTTTAGAGTTTTGGTCGCTAGAAATTCAAGTTAGAATTTCTAGAATTTTAGTGAGATAAACAAGTAGTGAAGGGTAGGGAAGTAGGAATTATTCTTAAGAGTTTAAGAATCATTTTTAGAAGAAAAAAAAAGCATCTTTTAATTGAAAACTTGTTTATAGAAAAT
>JAOTAZ010000220.1:16725326-16736573 GCA_025629785.1 Erythroxylum oxycarpum | reverse complement strand
AACCCTTATTTTAGTGGTAAGGGGATACCTAACTAAAGTATTCAAAATAGAATTAAATCCTATTCTAATAAGGATTTTTTAATCTTAAATAAGTTTTAAGTCCCAAGCAAATAAGGACAATATAACCCTTGTCTGTGCTATCACCTTAACTCCTATTCTTTATTCTACTAAATTAAATCTTGTGCCGAGAGATTTATCCTCTCCTGTTCTTTTTATGAAGGCTAAGCTCTTTTGTATCATTAGGATTTCTGTAAATATTCTTAGGGGAGATCTTACATGACATTTTTGCTGGATATACACAGTCATTTCCAGTCATATGTCCATTTGGAATTCCGTTGATGCTTGCAAATTTTCCGTTGAAGATTAGTGAGGTGTAGGACTGAATTAAAAAAGTTTAATAGTTGGAGGATTAAATTGAAAAAAAGGTGTTAAGTTGAAGCCCAAATATATAGTTTCCCCATATTACATTTTAAACCTCTTGAGATTATGTATCTTGGTATTTTAGTTCTGCATCTTCCAATTGTTGATTATTAGGAAAATCTTGTTTATACGATTTCAAGATCATATGAAGTGGTATTTTTTGCAGGTAGCTTGAGATTAATGCAGCACGTAGAGAAAATTCAAGTCCCTAGTCGATGGGAGTTGCTGGTGTTGAAATCCTCTGATGAGATTTTATGGGAAGAGAAGCAATTTCAGGTAGAGGAACTTCTAATTATGGTTAATAATTTACTTCCATAGGAAGCAACTATTCGTATTCCTCATCACAAATTTGTATGCATCATCACTAGGAGGAGCCAGGGATGATCACTTCAATTATCCAGGTAAGGTCCACGTTCTTTTTTACGCTATAATTTCAAAATTTGTTGTGGTTATGTCGTGAGTTAGACCATTGCTAATTACAATAAACGATTAGCAAAGTCATATGGGACTATTTACGCGGTTGCTTCTTTGGTAGTCAAGGAAGTGTAATGGTAATGATTCTACTAATTCTTTTATATCTGTTTCATATAGAAAGGAATTTTGGAGAAGGCAAGCAAGGAAGCGTACCAGTTGTAGAACTTTTAAGGCGGGTGAGGAAACAATGCCTATGCCTTACACTGCTGAGACTTTAAGGACCTTCCAAAGTTTTTTTTTCGGAAATTAAATAAATTTCATTGAACTAATAATGTACATTTCAATGATGCTTCAATTCTAGGTTATTACAAAAGCTAGATTGTTTGGACTAACAATTGACAAAGAACCTAAGAATAGTTACTACTAGCTACTCGCATATACAAGTTGGTTCATTCCAATTGCTATCTCCATCTCGTATTGGTAGATAACTTAGTTGTTAACCCTGTAGCTAGTAATGTAAGCCTAATTTGTAGTCCTGTTTCTTAGAAAACCTCCTCTAAGTCCCTGCTTTCGTGTTTGAAGATTCTGCTGCGCCTTCCCTTCCAGATGTTATGTACCAATGTGCTCCAGCTGATCTTAACAGACTTGTAATCTGCCTGATTCTGCATTTTGATTCTCATTAACCAGTTATCACTGCCTTCCCAGGATAGATCTGGGCAATTAATGTTTTAGTATGGACTGGAGTTGTAACTTTAATATCTGAATTTCGATTGTCTATTGCTTACCTGTAGTTGCGGGTTTACTAATAAGCAACGAGATTGAAACATGCACCAAAACTGTAATATTATTGTCCTTTTCGGATGAAAAGCTTATATACATTTCTGAAATGGTTATTTACCGTCTTGAGTATAAAGTTTATTTTTAATTTTAATATTTTCACCAAAATATTAATTAGATTTTAATATTTCAGAACATTTTTAAAACAATTCAATATTTGTAAAATGTATAATTTAAACTGTAAATAAACAATTGTAGGTCCAAAGTAACTAAAGTCTCTCCGACTCAGGGCTTTGCTTACGAGCCCATTATTGAGTGATTTGTTAGTCACAAATCGCCAGCAGTGATTGCCAAAGGAACCAAAACTACTGTTGAATTTGCATGTCATGTTCACGGTTTCATAGGGACCTGCAAGATTACCTTAACACTTTGTTTAGGGTTTTCAACTATTTCTTGGAGCTTTTGTTCAGAGAGTAATAAATGTCCCTTAACTTTTAATGAAAGTAGCTTCCCTTCATTTAGTGATACCTCTTCACAAGCTCCACGTCATTTGTCTCTCATCCATGTCACCAAACTTCTCAACCGCATCTCTTCCCTACTTTTTTACTTAATCCTAATAGTAGGAGGAAATGGACGGGGAGAGTCAGAGTTAGTGTGAACTCCTAGAAATTATTAAACCATAATTATCTAAATATTTCTCAAAGCATAATATTAATTATCAAAATCCTCTTTAGTTCTAAAAGAAAGTTATTCGCGAATCACAAAAATATTTTATACATACATAACTACATGTAACTGCCGCATTAAAAAATATATAGAATAAATTACTTTTTTAAAAAAAATTGAATAATAATTGATTGAACTATAGCCAAGCTACCTCAAACATTACAATGAGTTAACTAAGAAATAAATTACAATACTTAAGTCAAAAACAAATTATAAAGACAATGAAATTAATACAAAATGTTATAAATGTCATCTAGTCTTCATTCTTGGAGAGAGCATGTTGATCAGATTTGGCTATCATAGTGGTTCGAATCCATTTAATAGTATCTTTAGCTAATTTGTACTTGTTAACTTCCTCATTTTTCTAGATCATGCTGTTTCTTTCCTTCCATATTGAGTAGATAGTGGTAGTGAAGGTGGTTTTGTACATTGGGGCATCTTGCAACCTTTGATTAGCAGTACAAATGATCCAGTTTAAGGTTAAGGACCAGTCATAATTAAGGGAGGCTATTTGATTCTTCTCCAAACAACTTTAAAGTATCTGCACTAGAAGAATAGACGATCTCAATTCTCTTCAGTCTCTTTACAGAGCACGCAAATTGGGTTAAAGGTACCAAACCATCTATTTTTTATACAGATCCTATTCTTAATTATCAACCATTTAATAACCCGTTTTTTATACTAATGGTTAGAACCCTAGAATATTGCACATAGCCATATCATTGAGAATTCATGAATTGACATGCATACCATTAGATACACACATTAATTATGAATTAGTACACATTGTAAAGATAATATATATACACTCAATTGACATATTCCATGAGATGAAAGGTTTAAAATGATCATGATGTGAATTGTGTATTGTTTATATCTTGAATTTTGGTTTAGGGACTATAATTAGTAAACTTGGAATTTATTGTTACAATTGGAAAATTGATGAATTAAAATGTATATTTGATTTAGGAAAAATGCCAAGTGGTAAGACAAATTGACACATAGAAAATTAGGATGACTAAGCCTATGAATTAGTGACATTTGGCATGGAAAATTAAATGACAAATGGCATAGCTAATTAATTGGCAAATGACAGTAGCGACTGTGTGACAAATGGACTAAGTAACTAAGTGACATAAGGTAGCATATATACATGACAAATGTAGTACATGCCTATGGACAAATGTTAATATAAGAAAATGACAAGTTGCACCTAGTTGAATTATGCAAATGCTGGAAAAGTTTCTGCTGAGTTCATTTCTCTTCTTTTTTTCACTCTCTCTACCGAAACTTGCTCCCATCTCACATCTCTGTGTTTTGGCTTAAGCCTTGCTAAATTGCTACACCAAATCCATGTTTTTACCCTCACAAGATAGTCATAGAACTAGAAAATTGTTGTTCTGGTTGTGGTCTTTAATCCTAGTCGAAAACCAACCTATTTCTACCTTGAATTGGTGATGATCTTGCATGCATGGAGAGCTAAGTTGGCTTGATCTTTGAGCTAGAATTTAAGCTAGACAAGTAAGTAAAAGATTGATATTTATGGCATGTTTTAATATAAAGATTATGATGATTGAATTAGGATGGATTGTATATGATGTTAATAATAAAGTGTGCTGGAAAATGATACATGAATTGGATACTATTCTGTTTTGTTCTTGATGTATAAAAATAATAGGTTCTAGGTTGTTTTATGGATGAATTAAATTGAGATTTGAAGTATAAATGAAGGTGGATTCATGTTAAAGATAGGTGTTATTAAAGTGTTCTTGAATCTGGAAAATTAAAGCTATAGGTGTGATTGTAAAAAGTGACTGCTAATGTCATAAGTGAGCAGAATATTGTAAGCCTTAATGTAACCAATAAGGAAGTTAAATTAACCTAAAATGAAATAACCTTAAAGGACATGAAATCTAGAAAATTTCAGGTGTTAGTGATGTCTTTAAGCTTATAACATTCGTGAAGTATTGAAGGTAGTGAAGTTACACATTAGTGATGTTGATGACAAATTCTAGAATTTTAATTTAAGCCTTGTGTACATGTCGAACCAGCTAAGAAATTTCAATCTAAATTGGTATATTTGGACTTGATTAAGGCTAGGAACGAGCCTAGATTGATGCTTGATTAATTGGTTAAGAGCTTGATAAGTTTATGCACTTAATTGATGTCATAACCTAGAGAATGGATTGTTTTTGATGTGGATGAGTTCAAATCTGAAAATTTTGATTTATTAAAGGAATAAATGAGTTTTTTTAATGCAAACATGATCTTAAGGACATGAGTAATGTTTATAAGGTATGGATGAATGAGCATTGAAGAACATGGGGTAATTATGAATGAGAATTGGGTAAATGTATGAATATATATTGCTGGAAAAGTTTGGTGAATGTATAGATCTAGCTTGCTGAAATTCCAGATTTAAAGTAACAATTGTGTGTGGATTATGAGAGACTTTTTGATCATGAAAATATTCAAAGATAAGCGTAAAGTATGGTTGATGAATTTGGAGTAAATCAAGCTAACTTAAAGGCACAAACCTGATTGCAAAATGGTAGTATACAAAATATGATGATTGAATGGTCTTAGGGTGTATGTGCACAAATTTAATAGTTCAGATCTATGTATAAGAATACATACCCGAGAAAGTCAATTAAGCATGCATTGTACATAACATATATGCATATGTATGATTTAGTACTTATTTGATTAAACAAGTTAGTAATGTGTATATATGTGTGTATTGCATGATTTAGAAGTACAAATTGACTAACAACTTCCAGACTGTGCCGACTCGTCAAAGCAATAGGTATATGGAGCATACTGTGAGTTAATCTAGTTGTTTATTCACTATATTTGAATTTTTCTTAATTAACTTTTGGATATTGAACTATTACTGACATGATTGTGTTAATTCCGAATGTTGATGGTCCGAGGAGTTTGATATTCGAGACTATATTGGAAGTGTTTGCAAATTGAATGTGAATATGAAAATTGTGTTCTTAACTATATGTTGAATGCTGGACTTAGATCCGATGAATGTGCTATATGACTGTGCACACTGAATAAGAGTTATTGATAGCATAATATGTGATTTGATGCATTTTTATTACATTGATATGCATGATCAGATAAAGGAGTTGTGACTGGGGTGTCCAACATGAAAAAGAGCTTAAAGCTCATAAATGTGCATACAGAGCCACAAGTTCAACAATTAATGAGCCGGTATCTGCAATGGGTATGGGACAGTATTTGAAATAAACCCGGTATCCACAGTGAATATAGGACAGTTAAATAGACACTCGGTCACAACAAAATAAAAATAAAATTGGAGTCTCATGTGCATTGCAAATATATCTTTACATGTATCATGTGAATCATTGTAAAGAATGACTAAATTGAGCTGATATAATGTTATACTATGTTTGTGTACATGTGAATAATTGTAAAAAAAAAAGGTATTGAATTGTGTTGATATAATGATCTACAATACTTGTATACATGTTAATGATATGAATGATTGAGGTGAAAGATTGGATTATTTTGAAAAGATTATATGACCTGCTTATATTATAATGTACTTATTGAGATATGATGTATAGTGCGATTTGGTATACAAAACTTTATAGGAATTGACTTAAGCTAATGTGATATACTTGTGAATTTGGTTGTATACTTGCGATGTTGTGTTTTGACTCGAGTAAGCACATTGATGATGGTTCATTCACTAAGTTCACAAAACTCATCAAAATTGCAACATTGTTTTTCAAGTACCGAGGAGACCTAGCTTCTAAGGCAATCTCGTAGCAGTCTAGTGTTGTTAATTTTGAAATCAGGAATGGCTTAAAGGTCTGGTCAACTGATGTTTGAGGAGTTTAGATAGATTGTTTCTATTAGCATCTCATTCATGTTAGATTTTTTGTAAAGATTAATAAACTCTCAGATGTTTTGTAATGTACATATATGGATTATAAGATGTAATGACAATGTAAATGATGTTTGTGAAATGAAATGAGAAATATTGAACTTATGATCACTTATGTTCTGTATGATGCCATAATAGTGAATTTGATTGCTCTAACATGTCATTCTCATAGCGTATGTTCTTGAATGTCCTCTGGATGTTCGGGTATATTGTTGGCCCCCGAATTCTTTTCTTATTGAATAAGTATGATTTTAATTAATTTTTGAGGTTTTGATCGATTTATTATTTTTGTTGGAGGATCATTGGTTAGATTGATGAAATAAGAAGTATTAAATGGAGAAATTAAGAGTAAGTTAGAGTATAGCATGGTGTAAATTAAATTGAAGAGGTAAGAAAATATAAGGGCAAAATGGGAAGATCACTTAAGGATTAAAGGTATAAGGCTTATATGGAAGGGCATAATGGACATTTGATGATCATTAGGAGTGGAAATTAGAAAAAGAAAGACTGAAGGTGAGTAGAGAAAGAGGGAGAGAATTGTGGGAGACAAAGGAAGAAGAAGAGAAAAAAGGAAAGCTAGGTTTGGAGATTTTTGAAGATTTTGAAGCTTCAACAAGTAAGTATAAGCATGAACCCTTTCTTGATTCTTGGATGAAGCATAGTTAAGGTTAGTTAGAAGTGAAACCAAGGTTGAATGTGAGAAGGAAGTTGATGAGGAATGGTTTATGTGAAGGTTTTATTGTTTGGTTAATGATCAAAGAAATATTTTGATGTTTTGTTAATAATTTTGGGTTGTAATGAGCTTAGAAATGAAGTATAAGACGTGTTTAGGGTTATGGTGGGTTATAATTGGTTTTCGAAAAGATTTTAAGCTCACACGTCGCGAGGTGTGCAGACAGGTTTCTTGCCGCGGTGAGAAGCCAATTTTCCTGCACCGACATGTTTTGGTATTTTGGGCATAACGTTTGATGTGGGTGTCCAAATTGAGTGATTTGTGATTTTCTATAAACTAGAGACATAAGGCTACAAGTTTTATGAAGAAATTTAGTCCAAATTCAGTTTATAAGAATCTCAAATTTTGGATGGAAGTTGAGCATCGAATTTTTGTTTCAGCATAAGTTATTGTTCAATTTGTTAAAGTGTGACTTTTCGATTTCTACACCAAATTGAATGGAATTTTAGTTCTTGTTCAAGGAAATCAAGTGAGGGAAGTAAGGCAAGAGGAGCAAGAGGAAAGACATATTGAGCAAGTAGGAAGCAAGGATTTTTAGGTGGGTTACAATTTTATGATTAAGTAATAGGCCACTAATGAGTTTATTGTCTTGATGATTTATGAAAAAAATATGAAAATGATTTCTGAAAGGATATTATGTTTGAAAAGGATCAAATTTTCAAAATTTGACATTTTGGGCAACAAGCTTACAAGATTATGAAATACATGTTATATGGGTTTGGTCTGGCCCATTCTGTTGTCAAGTGCACTTTAACTAAAGGCTTCTCCCGCCTACCCGCTAATGGTATGGAACTCCTTCATGGACTCCCTTATGTTCACGACTACACAAGACCACTATATGGGATTGTGTTAGATCGTTCTGTTCACGACTACACAGGACCCTTTTAGGAAGTGTGCTAGCTCGTTCTATCTATGAACTTTCCAGACCATTTTGATGTGCATATGTGCTCATGATACATTGACAAGATTGATGTATACATGATTAGCATTATTGAAATTTTGATTGAGAAATTTATGCTTTGTGATTACAATGTGAATTTTTACTATAATGGAAAATGAACTTTCAATGGTTTTGCTTGTTCTTGGTTATAAAATTGTTGCCCACGAGCTTTATAGCTCACCCCCCATTCTCCTCCCCCTATCCAGGTGATGAGCAAGAAATCGAGTAGGTCAAGAGTATGACATCACTCCGAATTGACATACGTTTGTATTTTTGTTAGAATTTTGGAAATTCAAGGCTTTTGCTGCATTTCAAGTTTTATTAGTTCAAATGTATTTTGCATTTTTGGTTCCTGAACTCAAAGGATGTATTATGGCTTGAAATGCCATTAAAGCATTGTAAACTTTTACTTTTGTTGTTAATGAACTCAAATGATGTATTATGGCTTGAAATGCCATTTTTGGTTCTTGAACTCAAATGAGACGACATACGTCGCGATAACGCCCCGCTTTTGCTTCCGAGGGTTCTTTTTCTAAAATTTCAATTTCCAAGTCTTCCCTCCATGCTCAAGTTTCATGCTTCCGTGTCTGATGTTGGGCTTCAGAAATGGGGTCCAACATGTTGTGGTACCAGAGCAACCAGGTTTAGGTCCAAGTTTGCATTGCATTGTTTTAAATGAACAATTTGCATTGTTTTGAATTGTTTTACACGATTTAAATTGTTTTAAATGATTTGAACATACTTTAAAATTGTTTTGCTTGAACTAAAGATTTTCAATGGTTTTGTGTTGAAGGAGTGAAAATGCCGCCTCGAAAGAAAACTCGAGGAGCTATGACTCGATCTCATTCTTGCCAAGGGAGCACGGATGAATCCCATGTCCCGCAAGATGCTGGGACTCATTCTGCTCCGAATTCTGAGGCACCTAGTATGCAACAGGAAGTGCCTCCATCACCTCCTCCTATGCCTCAAGCAAATCCCATGGATTCGAGTTTCTTTCAAGCCTTTGCTCAGGCTTTCACATATGCCATGGGTCAAAGGTCCCAGGTTTCAATGCAAGCTCCAGTAGACAGGAGTGGACAGTATGACAAGCTCCGTAAGTTTGGGGCTGTGGATTTCAACGGAACGTTAAATCTGGAAGAAGCTAAAGCTTGGTTGAAAAGGACCGAGAGGGTTCTATTTCAGATGAAGTGCTCAGATGAGGAGAAGCTAGACTATGCAGTAAGTTTACTATAGGGGGATGCACTGCACTAGTGGGAGTCAGTGCCCCACAGTCAGGTTGTGCCTTCGGTGCTGACATGGAGAGACTTTGTTGAATTGTTCAGGAAGAAGTACCTCTCCAAAGTTTATGTCCAAGAGAAAGCTAGGAAGTTTTTGAACCTCACACAAAGGGACATAAGTGTGAGCGAGTATGAGTGGAAGTTCACACAGCTGTCCTGATATGCAGCCAACATTGTGGCCACTGCGGAAGATAAATGCCAAAAGTTTGAAGGAGGTCTTCATTTGGGGATCAAGGAGAAAGTCTTGATCCACAACTTCTGTGGCTACCAATAATTGGTGGATGCTGCACTCCAGGCTGAAAAGCTGGAGAATATCAGAAATGAAGTAAGCAGGAAGAGGAAAAATAGGAAGCAGTCTTCTAACAATGAAATGAGTGCTCCAATGCCTGAGAGGAGTACAAGGAGTTATCACACACAGAGCGAAGTGGGAAGCAATGGCTCTACCAGGAACAAGCAGGCTAAGATAGTTTTAGGGCAAGCCTCCAATGTGGGAGGCGGTGGAAGGACAGGAAGGAGACGATTCAAAAACCCCCAATGTTAGCATTCTGGGAAACTTCACTAAGGAGAGTGCTTCAAGTTGCTTGGAGCCTGTTTTAGATATGGAGAGAAGGGACATATGATTAGGGATCGTCCACAAGTACCGAGACAAGAGGGGTCACAGTTTCAAGCCCCGAGGCGAGCAGAAACAGTGGGAACCAGGCCAGTCGCTGAGGTAAGCAGTTCTGGAACTGCAAAGAAGGATATTCCTCTAGGAAGGCCAATAGGTCAGGCATAGGCACGGATGTTTTCCATGACTAGAGAGGAAGCAGTAGCCGCGCATGAGGTTGTCACGAGTATGGCTCAATTATTTAATTTGGCAGTATATGTTTTATTTGATTCTAGTTCCACACACTCTTTTGTTTCTGCAAGCATAGCATTACATGGTGTGAATTCAAAGCCTTTAGATAATGCTTTGTTTGTCAGTACTCCTCTAGGGAGGAATGTGGTGATCGGTCAGGTATAGAAGGGTTTTGAACTCTTTATTGATGGTGCTAGATTGGTAGTGGACTTACTATCTCTAGACCTAAAAGGGTTAGATGTCATTTTGGGAATGGATGCTATGGAGAAATATTTGGCAAAGTTGGATTATGGCCTGAAAGAGGTGGAATTTGATCTGGTCAACGGTGAGAAGGTGATTTTCAGAGGGGACAGGAAAACATCATCACCAGGGATCATTTCAGCTTTGTTAGCTGATAGAATGATGGGCCAGGGGTGTGAAGCCTTCTTGGCATATGTTGTAGATACCGATGTGAGTGAAGGAAAGTTACAGGATTTTTCGATTGTGAGGGAGTTTCCAGATGTGTTCCCAGAGGACTTACTTGGTTTACCACCGGTGAGGGAAATCAAGTTTGCCATCGACTTGATTCCTGAGACCGCACCTATTTCGATACCACCTTATAGGATGGCTCCAGCTAAGTTGAGGGAGCTGAAGGAGCAATTGGAGGAACTGTTAGGGAAGGGGTACATAAGACCAAGAACGTCACCTTGGGGAGCACCGGTTTTGTTTGTTAAGAAGAAGGATGGAACATGGCAGATGTGTATCGACTATAGTGTTGAATCGCGTATGGGCCGAGTATTCATAATACACTACGGAAAAGACCATATAAGTACATGACCTATAATCGAAAACACCAAGAATTTACAAAAATACCTTATTGTCGTCAATGGGTTGCTTCTTTTTCGGATTCCAAGACACTACAAAATGCGAATTCCCTCTACCGGTATCCACACGAGTATGCACGATCCGGGCTGCGGCTGTAGTGTGCTAGCACGTCCCGAAACTCTTTCCGAACACTGCACGAGCTTCCTCTCGGATGGTGGCTAGGGTTTCGTGAAAACCTATTGTCTTTCTCTAATGAGACCTAAGCTTCTCTATTTATAGAGAAACCCTAATCCCATTGAAGCCCAATATGTTGGGTCCTGATTCCTTTTTCCTTATTAAATAGCTTGTTAAATTATTTTGAGGTTTAGTTTGCTAAATGTCTTTTAGTTGGAAATA
>JAOTAZ010000220.1:16697479-16709133 GCA_025629785.1 Erythroxylum oxycarpum | reverse complement strand
AGTTAAATTCATTATTTATATATGTGTGTGATTTGAATCTTTTTAAAGTTCAATTATATATTATTGTTTTGGTGCATATCAACTAAATTATTTTTACATGTCATAATTTAGCCAAGGCAGAACAATTATTCCTAGACTTTTTCAATCTTTTTTATTTTTTATTAGCCTATGCACATATAAGTTTAAATTGAATACGTTATTTTTCATAGAATCTGATTAAAGGATAATTTTGGTATAATCAAATCTAAAATTCTTCTTGACTTGTCTCTTGCATGTTAAATCCTCAAATTTTATGCTAAAATTGAAAATTCTAGTATAAAAGAAGGAAAAAGGGTCTGGAGAACCTTTGCATTTTAATTGGTCATTCAATGTACTCATTTGGTAGCAAATGTTCCCACAGATACTTCTTTGACCAACAAAAGACAAAATATGAGTTGCGATCTTATGTAGAAATTTTCTAAAGTGCATAAGGTGGTACCCTGGCACTGTTCCAATTGTGCCTTTTGCTTGCTGAGACAAACATTTCTATTAAATCAAGATGCAATAGATTAGCAGTTTTGCTTTTATTTCATTTTCTTAGTTTCACACCCTGAGTTCCCCCATCGCTCTGTGCTTAGAAAGTCTGCATATCAAACCTCATGATACAAGAAACAAGATAGACGATACCTGCCTCTTCAAGAGTTACCTGGAATCACAACTATAGACCACAATTGATCATGGTGGTTTCTCTTGAGTTGTCTGAGGATGTATATATTATCTAATCAAAGGGTAATTGAATTTAAATACCTTTGAGTAGTCAGCTTCTTCTGGATACTTTTAATACATAGGAGACAGATATGATGACTTTGTATTTGGGAAATTCGAAAAAGATGAGTCATAAATTATCCTTGATTGTGCAAAATGCATATCAACTTCCATTTGTTGCATATTTTTTTGTATCTTTTGTATCTCAAGGACCATAGGTTCTCTACAAAGAGATACGTCTACAATTTCTCTCGGAGAAATCTATCAGCTTGCTTTATGTTAGGACCACTACTGGTAACAAACCTAGGATATGGCGAGTATACACAAGAAGAAAAAGGGAGCGGGCTGTGGGCAATGACATGGCTATGGGCAATGATTTGGGCAATGATGCACATGTTAGTTAGGAGTGTGGCACAGGGTTGGGGAATAACAGAATGTACGGGTGGCTAGCTAAGTAGGGGGGCAGAGAGAGAAGAGGGTCATTCGGGAAAATAGTAAGGAAGGGAATATTGTGACAGAGAGAAGTTATTCTCCCTGAGGAGCTGCTTCAGCTCTGGTTAGAAGGTGTTCTAGTGAATCACCTTGTAATACTCATATACTGTTATTCTGTCAATCATCAATATAGTAAATCTCTAGCATATTCAGCTAGAGTCCTAACACTTAACTTCTCTTGATAGGCTATGTGATCACCATAATTTCCAATCCGACGGGAGAGGAGGACCAACTTTCGGAATTTTTTTTTTTACAAACACAAATTCAGAAGTCACATACCTTGATGCCACCAAAGATGTCCGATAGAGTAGAAGTGTTGGAATCCCGTATGGCAAACCTGGAGGCTGGAGTGGAGGAGATCCATTCTTCAATGCGGATGGCTATGGGAGAAATGCAGCGGACGTTGTTGATGGAAATGAGCACAATGATGGGAAAAAGGCCAGAGGAAGGTCAGGGAAGTGGTGAGGCCTCAGGGAGGGGGCAGGCGATGGTCGCGGAAAAGGGACAACCAACGCCGATGGAGCATTCCTCGGACACTATGGAGGAGTATCGGATGTCTGTCCGCAAGGTGGAGCTGCCTATGTTCGATGGTTCTGACCCAGTAGGGTGGATCACGAGAGCGGAAGTGTACTTCGAGGTTCATAATACCTCGGAACCCATCAAAATGAAGCTGGCTCTTCTGAGTATGGAAGGCTCAACTATCCACTGGTTCAACCTACTACGGGAGACGGAGGAAGTTCTGGATTGGGAGAAGTTTAAGAGAGCTCTCATTGAGCGTTATGGAGGGAGGAAATTTAACAACCCATTTGAGGAGTTATCAGACCTACGGCAGACAGATTCAGTGGAGGAGTACATCGAAGCCTTTGAATTTATTTCATCACAGGTGGGTCGGCTGCCAGAGGAACAATATATGGGGTATTTCATGAGTGGGTTGAGGGATGATATTCGTCGAAGGGTGAGGACATTTGGGCCGGTGAATCGATATCAGCTGATGAAATCGCTAGGGCAGTGGAGGAAGAAGTCGTCGGCGATGGGGGAGGAACCGAACGTTCTAGACCTCGCACAAGCATCTGGACGCCACATCGAGGACCCTCTTTTAGGGGTGGGTTGCGGGTCAGCCCGCACCGTAGAGAAGTGGAGCACCCACACCCGATGGGTCGAGGCAAGATGACAGACGGGTATGGATCGAGCAGGACCCGGGAGCCTTACGGGTTACCACCCAACCTCCATGCGCAAAACAGAGGGTGAGTTTCCCACCTCGCGACCCCTTCCAGACGGTCGGACGGTGACCGGAGAGGGTCGACTGAAAGGAATAAGGGGCTGCGACATCTCTCCTATCACGAGCTCATGGACAGAAAGGCCAAGGGCCTCTGTTTCAGGTGCGGGGAGAAATTTCACGCTCTCCATCAATGCGCCGAAAAACAACTGAGACTCTTGATTTTGGATGACAATGAAACATTGACTGAGGATGGGGAAATCATCATGTTGGAAGCTGAAACCGAAGAAGAAGGAGAGATTGCACTAGAATGTAGAACTATGGGAGTTTTCGGGGTAAGGGAGACAATGTTACCCGAAACAAAAACAATGCGGTTGGAAGGGAAATTGCAGGGAGTTCCGATTGTGGTGTTAGTTGATAGCGGGGCCAGCCACAATTTCATTTCACCAGAGCTAGCTAACGGTCTTAGCCTGCATGTAAGAGTGAGTAAAGCTTTGGGAATCCGATTGGGAGATGGCCACAAGGTGGCTACAAGAGGAAGGTGTATGGGAGTGCCTATTCGAATGGGAGGAATGAAATGGACAATTGATGCTTATGTCTTGGACTTGGGAGGAATGGATATGATATTAGGGGTGGCTTGGTTGCAAACTTTAGGAAAGGTAGTCGTGGATTGGAGGGAGCTGACCATGCAATTCCAACATGAGGGGCAGCAGGTGCAACTGAGTGGCAATGTAGGGCCGCAACCTACACTGAAGAGGAATAGTGAGTTCCATGAAGATTCAGTGTGCTTGCATGGTCTCCTTGCTATCTTGAGTGGGAGTTTCCTATTGATGGAAGGGGACGACATTAAAGAGGGACAGCAGAAGCAACTTACCAGAATAGAAGAAGGAGAGTTGAATCAGGTGTTAACTAACTTTCCGGAAGTTTTTCAAGAGATGCAAGGGCTACCTCCCGAAAGGAACCACTCGCATGCTATTGTTCTACAGCAGGGACAAGGGCCTATCAGTGGAAGGCCTTATAAATATCCTCATCATCATAAAGATGAGATTGAGAGGCAGGTGCAACACATGTTGAATATGGGGATCGTTCGTCCTAGCTCCAGTGCCTATTCCAGCCCGGTCATATTAGTAAAAAAAAAGGATGATTCATGGAGAATGTGTGTAGACTATAGAGCATTGAACAAGGTTACCGTTCCGGACAAGTACCCTATTCCGGTGGTGGAGTTACTAGATGAGTTGAACGGTGCAGGGGTCTTCACTAAGTTAGACCTCAAATCGAGTTATCATCAAATTAAGGTCAGGAGTGAGGAAATACATAAAACAATTTTCCAAACACACGATGGTCACTATGAATTTCTCGTGATGCCGTTCGGATTAACCAACGCACCAGCAACATTTCATTCTGCTATCAATGACATTTTTAGGCCATTCCTCTGGAGGTTTGTGCTGGTTTTTTTTTATGACATTCTCATATATAGTGTTGATTGGGAGGCCCATCTCTTACACTTAACACAGGTTCTGGAGGTCTTACGAAATAATCATTTTGTGGTTAATCATCCGAAGTGCAGTTTCGGGAAAAGAACAGTAGCCTATTTGGGTCACATTATCTCTGCACAGGGGGTAGCGGTGGATCCAGCCAAGGTTTCAAGTGTCATGAATTGGCCTGTCCCTCGGAATGTAAAGGGAGTGAGAGGATTTCTTGGGTTGACGGGTTATTATCGAAAGTTCATTATGAACTACGGTAAGATAGCCAAACCTCTTACCGAATTGACAAAGAAGGATGGATTTCATTGGAATTTGGCGGCCTTAGAGTCTTTTGAAAATTTGAAGAAAGCTTTGACGACTTCTCCGGTTTTGGCTCTTCCACAATTTTCCCAACCACTTGAGGTGGAGTGTGATGCTTCGGGCAAAGGAGTAGGGGCTGTTTTGATGCAACATAGGAGACCAATCGCCTACTTTAGTAAAGCTTTTTCCGAAGGCAATCTCTCAAAATCGGCTTATGAGAAAGAACTTATGGCCTTGGTACTAGCAGTACAACACTGGCGACATTATCTGTTGGGCCGATCCTTTGTGGTGTACACCGATCAAAAGAGCCTCCGCCACTTGCTCCAACAAAGGATCTCCACAACCGACCAACAACGCTGGTTATCTAAGTTACTTGGATACCACTTTGAGATCATCTATAAGCCAGGGCCTGAAAATAAGGCGGCGGACGCTTTGTCACATATCCATGAAGAGGGCGAGTTGATGACTATGGTTTCTTATCCGTTATGGGCTGATGGTAAACTCATTCAGCAGGAGGTCGACAAAGATCCTATTTTGAGTGCTATTATTCAGGAATTACAGCAGAATCCAAAGGCAAAAAAGGGGTTTCAGTGGCACCAAGGAACTCTCCTACATAAGGGAAGGCTAGTGATTTCGGCTCATTCCACTTTCATTCCCTTACTCCTCAAAGAATTTCATTCTTCACCTATGGGAGGCCATTCAGGTTTCCTACGTACTTATAAGAGGATCGCCAGCAACATTTATTGGATCGGTATGAAGAAATCTATTCAAGACTTTGTTAAATCTTGCGATACATGTCAGAGACAGAAATATGCTGCTACTTCTCCTGGGGGTCTGCTGCAGCCTCTTCCCATTCCTAACCACATTTGGGAAGACATATCGATGGATTTCATCACAGGACTTCCTAAGTCTAGAGGATATGAAGCAATCTTGGTTGTCGTTGATCGGTTGTCTAAATATGGTCACTTTATCCTATTGAAGCATCCATACACGGCTAAAAGTGTGGCTGAGGTTTTTGTCAAAGAGGTGGTACGTTTGCATGGAGTTCCTTTATCCATCATAAGTGATCGGGACCCTTTATTTGTGAGCTATTTCTGGCGAGAACTGTTTCGACTACAAGGCACTATGCTGAAAATGAGCTCCGCCTACCATCCGGAGACGGATGGGCAAACGGAGGTTCTTAACCGATGTTTAGAGACCTATTTGAGGTGCTTTGCTTCGGAGCAACCTAAACACTGGTCTTATTGGGTATCATGGGCTGAATTGTGGTACAATACTACCTACCATGTGTCTACGGGTTCAACTCCTTTTGAATTGGTATATGGCAGAAAACCTCCTACCTTGGTTCGGTTTGTGCAAGGTGAAACTAAGGTGGAGGCAGTGGCTAGGGAGTTGGTGGATAGGGATGAGGCTTTGACACAGCTCAAATACAATCTGCACAGGGCTCAAGAGCAGATGCGGAAGTATGCAGATAGGAAGAGACAACCGGTCTCTTTCCAAGTGGGTGAATGGGTTTTTCTTAAGCTCCGGCCTCACAAGCAACTAACGGTGGCTCGAAGAATTAACCAGAAATTAGCGGCCAGATACTTTGGCCCTTTCCAAGTTGTGGAAAAATTCGGAGCTGTTGCTTATAAGCTCAAACTCCCACTGCACTCTAGAATTCACCCTGTTTTTCACGTGTCTCAGCTTAAAAAAGCTGTTGGACACTACACGGTTGGGGAGACCTTACCTGAAGGAATGGAAGTGGAACTAGAGGAGGAGGTAGAACCAGAAACTGCACTGGCCAGCAGGGTGATTTCCAAGAATGGCCAGTCGACTACACAGTGGCTGATTCATTGGAAGGGAAAACCTATGGAGAATGCTACTTGGGAAGATGATTTTGTTATCCGGACTCAATTTCCTCATTTCAGCCTTGAGGACAAGGCTGCTCTTCAAGAAGGGGGCAATGTTAGGACCACTATCGGTAACAAACCTAGGATATGGCGAGTATACACAAGAAGACAAAGGGAGGGGGCTGTGGGCAATGATTTGGGCAATGATGCACATGTTAGTTAGGATTGTGGCACAGGGTTGGGGAATAACAGAATGTACGGGTGGCTAGCTAAGTAGGGGGGCAGAGAGAGAAGAGGGTCATTCGGGAAAATAGTAAGGAAGGGAATATTGTGACAGAGAGAAGTTATTCTCCCTGAGGAGCTGCTTCAGCTCTGGTTAGAAGGTGTTCTAGTGAATCACCTTGTAATACTCATTTACTGCTTATACTGTCAATCATCAATATACTAAATCTCTAGCATATTCAGCTAGAGTCTTAACACTACACCTACACCTACGTCATTTGCTATTGGATAAGGGACTAGTTTCTAGACCAGTTCTCATGCATTTCCTAATCCCTTGCAGGCAGTTCCTTAGGCAAATAGGGATGATTTTAGGCAAACTGGTAAGCACAGTGAATGAGTTCTCTTGCTTTTATAGAGCCTGATATGGCATATAAGCATGAAACAAAGATTAGTTCCCAATTATAACAAATTTATCAGAATGTTGAAACGTAAACTCAAATAAGGAAAAAAAAACTTCGTAATATTTTCAAAGTTGGCTTCTAAAGGAAAGAGAACCACATATTTATGTGATAGTGATTGTAACCCCCTAACAAGTTTCGTAATTAGATAAGAAAAATAATTGTTATTTTATGCAGTTTGGTCGAAATTTTTTCTTTTGATGGGGCAATTACGTTTTTTTATTGTAAATTTCTCTTTTCTGCAAATGAATGTAATTTCATGTTTCAATTCTTTCTGATTTTCTATAATTGATTTGGCTTGTTGCAAAATGTATCATATAGTAGGTCTTAATTGTTATTTGGTGTTATACATCTTATTTTGTTCTTCTACAGGACAAGTTTTGGTCCTCTTTCATTATTTACTATATTCTCCAATCAGGAACTCTGTATATTGTTGGATGACTACTGGGAGCACATGAATCTAAAGGTTCCTATTTACTTTTCTGCAGGTATCACTTATGTGCTTATTTTTCCTTCCATGTGTTTTGGTGAGCATGTTATCCTGATGTTTTTGAGTGTTAGCTTAAACTTTTGGGATAAGCAGTTTTTTATCTGCTCAGTTGCTGAATGAGATTGCAACAGTCTTCATCCTTTCTTAACACCACTTGGGAATGCATCTTTATTAATACAGTTTTTTATTTCTAGGTCTTGTAATGATCTCGATGTTTATTTTGCAGGCTTGACTATTCAAGCAAATATGTACTACAAAATGCTTATCAAGTGGACCAGCGAGAAGATCAAAGAGACATATGCTACACACAATGCATTTGAATTTAAAAATGGTACTATGGTAGTTCAATTTGATGTTTCTTGCATATAGAATGTGAGTAATTTTCTGGATGTCTAGTTGCTGTTCATTATGGGGAACAGAAAGTCAAAGTCCCTCTTTTGAATCTTTTCCTTTTAGTATGATATCCAGTCAAGCTAACATGAGCAGCGAGAAGACATGTTTAGAACATCTTCAGTTTTCCAATAATTTATTATAATCAGAACCATAGCTTTCCTATTCAATTTGTCTTGTTCAGTACATGATTATTCAGATGCAAGTTTATTTTCTTTTCCTTCCTGAAATGCTTCCTCTTACTTTTAGTATGGTTCCTGCTAGAGTCTCATCTGCAGATGGTAATACATTACCTGGTTCTGGAACAATAGAAAATAGTATACCTGATGTTTGTTAACAGAAGTTTTCTTTGCAACATAGAGACACTTATTCAGGTGTTCCATCAATAACTCATTGATTGGCATGTTGTAGTTCACAAATTTGAACGTTCTCTAATAAATGCTCCTGGACCATGTGTCCTTTTTGCAACACCCGGGATGATCAGTGGTGGTTTTTCACTTGAAGTGTTTAAGCATTGGGCTCCTTCAGAGAAAAATCTCATCACATTGCCTGGGTAATAACTCTTTCTTTGTTCCTTTTCTGGAGACTACTTGACAAGATATCATTAGCCACCAGTTCCATCCATGAAAACAGAGTAGCAAATTCCCATGCATAGGATTTTAAGCTACATCTTGTACATAATGCTTCTGAAATTGTACTCTTTAACTACTTAATATGTTTATAATAATTAATATGGAAAGGAAAAGAAATGAAAGAAATAATATAAGGAAGAAAAGTTTCTCTGCTTTAGCAATTAGAGCCCTTAAATTCTATTGTTTACGGCATTTTATATAGTACGAAACATGTGTTAGATTTTCTTGAATCTCTTAATTAGACATGATGTCATTCTATTATGTTTGGTTGCAGACCCGTTCTGCTCCATTTGGTTAATTCTTACTCGTCTGAAAACAATCATCCAATCATTCTCTTGAATATTTAGTACTTCCACATATTTAATTGTATAAACCAGATAAAAAGTATAAACTAGGGCGTCTATAGTGCTTTGAAAAATCAAAATGGAAGCATTTCTTTTGGGTATCTTTGCATTATGTATACAAGACAAAGTTTGAGAGTTTCTTTTAGTAAAGCTGAACACGGAGGTCTGATGACCATGTTTCAGTTAGAAACCTATCATAATAATTCCCATGGTTACAGGTCCTACAATTATATTAACTGACTTTGTTTCGGAAATTTATAGATATTGTGTGGCCGGAACCATTGGACACAAGTTGATGTCAGGAAAGCCAACTAAAGTTAATTTGGACAAGGACATCCAAATTGACGTGCGATGCCAGGTATATGTTCATCTCCTCTGTCTTTGGACTTTGTGTTTGTTAACACAATTTGATGCATCTCAAAGAAGATAACATCCTGCATTCTCTTTAAAAACAAAGGTATCTTTTTGGGTTGTCGGTTGGGGGAGCGAGAGTGGAGGTTGATTGCATTATGTTGGGAAATGGCCAATGTTTTCTATTTTGCCCATCTGTAGAACAGTCCTGATAATATGCTTAATCTTACAGATTCATCAGTTGTCCTTCAGCCCGCATACAGATGCCAAAGGGATTATGGATCTGGTCAAGTTTCTCTCCCCTAAGCATGTGATATTGGTTCACGGCGAAAAACCTAAAATGGGTACCCTTAAAGAAAAAATTCAGTCTGAATTGAAGATCCCTTGTTATGTTCCTGCAAATGGGGATACTGTGTGCATTCCTTCAACCCTCTTTGTGAGAGCACAAGCTTCAGACACGTTTATTCGCAGTTGCACAAACCCTAATTTCAGATTTTTAAGTTCGAGCTGTGAAGATGAATCAATGTCACCGGTGGGAAACCCAAATCCCATTTCTAGACTGGGGGTAAGTGACGAAAGAGTTTCTGAAGGGATTTTGGTTATGGAGAAGAGCAAAAAAGCAAGAGTCATACATCAGGATAATCTTTTGCTCGAGCTGGGACAGAAGAGACGAGAGCTCCAATTTGCTTATTGTTTCCCTGTACATGTTGACAGATCGGAAGAAACTCTGAAGGAAGACCCTTTCACAGCACTTGATGTCCTTGGTCCTTCACATAAACGCCATCTGATTCGACTAGTGTGCACTAAGCTTTCAGATCAACTTTCTGAAGTGGACCTTCTTAACCATGGGGAGCATCTTCAAGCTGAGTCCTTCAGTGCATGCATATGCTCGAAAAACAACTGCGATCATCGAGTATTCGATAGTTCTCGAGAAAGCTCAGTTTCATTGTTCTTTTGCTGCACTTGGTCTGCAGCAGATGAAAAGCTCGCATGGGAGATAATTTCAGCTATGAAGAAGTACACTTTGAGCATCAATTGACTGTTGAGAAGATTAGTTTAAGTACCGCCATGGAAGTATGTTACAGTAAGAGCAGTTTACTCAAAAGAATCTGTTAAGATGCACTTGAAGGATCAATTACTGAATTGTTCATCTCCCAGGATGCTGTCCAGGAACTGCTTGGCATGGAGCAATCAAGTGTCTAAACTCCTTGTACTTTCGGTAACAAGCTGTCTAGCATAGTTCTTTCTATAAGTTCAGTTTTGATGTTTACTCTTCCATATTTCTGTCAAAAAATTAAGTTAAGATGTGTACATACTCAAGCTTTGATTTAGACAGATTGAGAAATGATTCTGTCATATTCGAGCTTTGATTTGCATTTCCAGTTACTCTTGGATAAACAGAGTTGGGGAAAAAAGTATAGCGTCTTGCTTTACTCCATAGTTGGATGTCTTGATGCTCCTTAAGAGTAGAAACTGTCAACAAAAAAGTGCTGAAGTTCCTCGTGAAACACCAAAACAACACTTCATACAAGCAAACTCCTAACAAGACCACAACAACTCGTACTAATACAACTACTTGTCGAAAAGGATGCTTATGACAGTCCTAAACAACTGACCTCTCTTGTTATTCAGAGCTTCTCTCACACCCTTCTCATCGGGTTCCAACCCTTTAGCCTTCAACTCCCTCAGAAACTCCCTAGCCTCCTCAACCTTCTGCTCCCTAGCAAAACCCTCGAACACCGCCGTATAAGTAGGCGCACTGGGTCGCATTCCTTTGCCCATCATCTCAATCACGTACTTGGTGGCCTCACTCAGCTTGCCGTCGTTAGCCAGACCCTTGATAAGGACTGCGTAAGTGTAAGCATTTGGAGAAACCCCAGAAGCAAGCATGCGGAGGAAGACCCTGTGAGCCTCTTTGGACTGGCCACCGCCGGCGTTGGCGTAGGCTTCGATGACGGCGGAGTAGGCCACAACGTCGGGCATATGACCCTTGTCCTTGATTTGAGAGAAAAGCTGGAGGGCTTCATGGGTGCGTCCGTCTTTAGACAAAGCGTCGAACATCTTCACTGCATGGTTGATGAGGCCACCATCGGAGCGCATCTTGTGGAAGATGAGTTGGAGGTCTTTGGGGTCGTCGGGATCTTCGATAGTGGGCTTCTTGTTAAAAGGGTCGTAAGGGGGTGGTAGTTTAGCAGTGTCGATTTCGTTTCGAAGTTTAACATTTTTGTCCTCGTGCTCGGCATCAGAAACAGAATCAGAATCGGAATCGGAAAGGGAAAAATTAACCTTAGTGTTGACGATTTTTTTGTTAATGGTGGTGGGTTCAGAAGAGAAGCGTCTAGCTACTGAGAGTTGGGAGAGAGTAGGAGGAGGAATGCAAAGAAGAAACAAACGACGTTGAAGTAGAGAGTGAGGGATAGAGAGTAAGGAGCGACAGAAAGCCATGAAGCACCTGAAAATGCTTAACAAGTCTAGTGGGTTAATTGCACTGTGAAGCACCAGAGCCAGTTTGGCCTTCTCAAGCTTGTCTCTTGGAGCAGTACCTAAGGCATTGGAGCTTTCTTCATCAACGACTTAGTATTGCCTCTTTCGACGAGCTTTTATAGTAGTAGAGCTTTTACTAATAAAATTTTGGTGAGAAGAGTTTTTTTTTGAAAAGTTTTTAAAAAAAGTTTAGCTATTAATTAAAAAAATAACTT
>JAOTAZ010000220.1:16661642-16682236 GCA_025629785.1 Erythroxylum oxycarpum | reverse complement strand
TAAGAAATTTTATAAAGAATGTATAAAAATATGAATGGGATTTTATATTAATACAATAAAAATTACTCATTTAAAATTGAAAATATTGTTAGTATTTTAATTTGAGTTAATATCTTCATTTTAAATATTACGATATTTAATGTTGTATTTACTAATTAATTAATTAAAATTTTAAAAATTTATATCTGAAATCTCTTCATCGTTGAAAAGTGATGCTTATAGAATTGGGTTATAAATTGGTAAGAAATAAAATTAAATGTTAAAGAGTGCGAGAAGAAAAGCATAGAAAAACAAGATGTGCTTAATAATGTTAAAGTAATACTAACTAACTACTAACTAGAAATAACTAACAAGAGTGTTTTTGTGGGGCCCAACCCAATGAGAACAACTGACGGTGTTTGATAAACAATAATATGAAAAGAAAAAAAAAAGAAAAAGGGGAAAACTCAATCACACAAAAATTGGTCGAATCACAAACTCCTATCGCCTCTGTCTCTCCCCCCAACTCCCTCTTCTCCATCGTCAGATCTCACGCCTCTCTAACTCTCAATTAAACTATTCCACCAATCCTCTCTCGCTCACTCCCTCCCTCGCGCCAAATACAAAACCGCCACTCCCTCTCTCTTCTTTTACAGGTATTTGCCTCTCCATCTCTCTCTCTCTCTCTCTCTCTAAATCCACTTCTTTTCACTACACTTTACATACTTCTCTCTCACTCTCTTCTGCCTTTTCTTTTTATCTATATAAGCGCTTTAACTTTCATGTGTTTTTGGCTAATGTTCCGTAGTATGTGTTATGTACGTTGTGTAGTCTTGGCTCTAACTGGATCCAAATATTGTAGAAAAGCCTCGTTCTAGAATTTCTACGTTATTATTGAAACATTATGTATGTGTGCATTCATTTTGACATGCAGGTCCATTTCAGGTTTAGTATTGATTCATATGACTATTTCTCTTTCAGTGGCTGCTTTAGGGGTTTAGTCTGATCTGAGTCAACAGCGAAGTTTCTTTTGGAAATGATTGCAGTTTCAGTGCCCGCTTTCTTTCTCGGAAATAATTTGTATATGTACACGTACTTGTTCGTTTGCATTTACGAGTGTACCAAGCTAGCTGTTTTCCCTGTTTGTAAGTGAGGTTTAATTGCTGTATTATGGCTGCTCATTTATCTATGATTTTTGTGAAGTGCCAGCTTGATTGTATAAGAAACTAAAAATGTGCCTATCTAACAGGATTCCATTTGTTTGCGATTTCAAATTAGTAGGAAGTACCTCCTCATCCACTAAGGTCGAATTCTTGGTGGGTGCATTGGGGAATAGGATTATCAGTTACTCTTGACCCAAATATGGTTTCCTTTGCATACCACAAAAAGAATAACAATCAGCATCTTATATGTATATAATTTTCCTTATACACTGGGTGCCTGAATGTTGTGTTTTTTGCAGTATGGCAGACAACCCGACAAGTCCAGCAGGAGGGAGCCATGAGAGTGGTGGTGAGCAGAGCCCACGCTCGGGTGTGAGGGAGCAAGACAGGTACCTACCAATTGCGAACATAAGCAGGATCATGAAGAAGGCATTGCCAGCCAATGGCAAGATTGCTAAAGACGCTAAGGATACTGTCCAAGAATGTGTATCTGAATTTATCAGCTTTATCACCAGCGAGTAAGGCATCAAAATCACTAGTCTTGTTCCCTTTTGTTTTTTTAGGGCTGAGAATTTTATAAGGTAAATTTTGGTTTAAGCAGTGGAGTTTTGTCCAAATCTGATTGCTGAGTTTTGGGCTTTTGTTTAATAAGGTTATGAATGTGTTTTTTTTTGTTGGAAAGAATGTGATTTTGTTTCTTTTGGATAGTTTCGGCTTTTCCTAAATGTGTTTGGTTCTCTTGTTGCATTGATATTCTTGCAATGAAGTCATCTTCTGGCTTTGCATTGATTTATTACAAAAACTTTTGGAATCTACACTAGTTTTTGGGTTATGAGAGTTCTGAAATGTTATTTTGTTTTCCAGAATTGAGGCTTAATCTCTTCTTTTTTTTTTTCTTTTTTGTGTCTTTGTGCTTGGAGGTAGAGATCTATTGGTGTTATGCAATTGGTGATGTTGGAAATTTACTGTTTTGGATTCAGGCTTTGTTCTTGTGATATGTGTTTCATCAATTCTTTCTTCTTTTCTTCCTTTAAGGGCAAGTAATAAGTGTCAAAAGGAGAAGAGGAAGACAATCAATGGGGACGATCTATTGTGGGCAATGGCAACATTAGGTTTTGAGGACTATATTGAGCCACTTAAGTTTTACCTAGCCAGGTATAGGGAGGTAAATGGATTGTCACAGTGGAACAACTTTTCTTTCCCTTTTTTTTTTTCCATCACTTACGCTGCTGCTTGTTGATATTTATGGCTCAATTCAAATTTGACTTAGTGTGTAGGTTGAGTTTGTATCTGAACTCTCTCTTTCTAATTCCTTATTTTTGTCTCTGATTTAATGCTGGCACACTCTGATAATATACATCGGATAACGACGATTTCACAGTTGGAGGTAATCAAATTTTTGACGCTAACCAAAATATAATGTCTTCTTGGTGAAGCAGTTATGGAACATGCTCTTTTAACTAATGAATTCATTGGTAAAACAATCTTTGGCAGGGTGATACCAAGGGATCTGCTCGTGGTGGGGACGGATCTTCTAAAAGAGATGCAATTAGAGGCATGCCTCTTCAAAACCCACAGGCAAGTTCATAGACCATTTGCTTCTGAAATTTCTTTGGAAGTAAATATTGTGAAGCTGGGTTATCCTTGTCTTTTAAAGCCATATCAATGATTGTTTAATCTATCCTTTTCTTCTTGTGGTCATTTTGGACAAATATGGCAGTTTACTCTTCAGGGGTCATTGAACTACATACCTCCACAGGTGATGCTGTCTTTTTCCTCTTTGAATTTTATCCCGCAAATTTTGAGCAAAAATGAAAGAATGGAATAGCAATTTGTCAAAATGAAAAGCAGATTTAACTAGTAGCTACAATTGTACTTACTTATTTTGCATCCTCTGAATAACCATATTTCTTGTGCGAAGGAATATAGGCTTTAGAGAACAACCAGCTTTAAGAGAAGAATTGATCAAAAGTTCCAGGGATGACAATTGAAAAGGCTGTTGATCTTGAGAACATATCTGTCGTAGTCAACTTGTATTAGTTATTTGTTTTTAAGCTTCAGGTGTATGTAGTTGTCAGATGCATTGTCACTGGGAATAAGAGCATTGAGATTACTCCTTCCCAAGTGCTGTAGTACTACTGTTCCGTTGCATATCAAAGTAGTGGCTAGTGAGTTAGAGTTTGATTTTGTTGGAGGTCTTTAAGCACTTAAACTTTTGCGATTTCATTTCATTTGGTCTGTTCTAGGATTACTTTGTGCTCTTATGGACCTTTGTTACCTGCAACTGAAGGCCAATAGAAGATGTTTAATATGACGAGCCTCATTTAGAATCTAGGAATAAATAGTAGGCTTGTGGAGCCCTACAGGCTCTAAGTTCTCTAGTTCTATAGACACGTTTCTTTATCAAGTTTTTTGTATCTTTGTGAGTTTTCTTTTATACTTTTTAATACTATTCTTATAAAATTTTCAAAGGGTGGTTTTTTTCTTAAATTCATTCGGGATATTTGGCATATGTACGTATTATATGTTGAGACAGAAAATGAGAATGGGTTTCGAGGATTAGTGGGGGGAGGTCAGATGTAGCAACAATTATGTTATTGTGTTTTTATAACAGTCTACTAGAAATGCATCAAATTTAGTTGCCCTTACTTCTGCTGCTGCTGCAATGGAGAATACATATTAAAACATCTAATATATTGGCAGAAAATTACTCTTCTAACTCGTCACTTGGATTCTTGGCTTGACTGTAAGCATATTCTTTTTTCATCATAATGTGGAAGTGTTTGGATTCTGCTGAAAAAACTGTGTCAAATTTAGTTTCGCTTTATGATGATTGAATTGTACTTGCATATTTTTTGAATACGGAGGAAAAACTGTTACTGACAGCCTATGATTGATACGAAATATGGTTACCTTGAGGTGTATGATATTTGTTAAGGGTGGTGTTGACGGCCACAAAGCAGGCGATTTTTGCACATATATTGGAATTACTTTAAGGATACGTATTTATTTATCTAATTTTCTTAAGGAACTTGTGATTGTAATACTTTGACGGGTTTCCTGTTATTTACAGCAACAGGGACAGCATATGATAATTCCTTCCATGCAAGGCAACGAATAGGGGAGTTATCGCAACCTTCTTACTGATTTAGTGGATTCTGGAGGGGAAAACTTTTTAGTTTCAACACCATAGCATCCTTTGTATTGTTTCTGCTTAATGAAACCAAAGTGTGATATATTTTTGAGGCTTTGGTTTGGTGGTCGTGGGGGTGGTTCGTTTGTTGGTGCCCTCATCATCAGAAGTGATCCAACAACAAGCTAAAGTACCGTAAATTTCGATTGCTTATTATTATATGATTTAAACAAAGACCGTTAAGAATTGGAAGACGTTACACGACATAAATTCCTATTTTGTTCGACACACAAAATGGTCTAGGTACATGCTTGATTATCAATGTGTTATCTACGGCGGAATAGTGACGATCATACTCCTATTTCTTCTTAATTATTGCTTATTGTATCTACTTTTAGATCCTCGTAGCCTCGGGTATGTGAGTTTCATCGTGTCGTGTTTGAACGGGCCGCAATTCGTTCCTCTGTTATACTATAGTCAAAAGCATGTAGTTGATTTCCTAGTTTGAGTTGGATCACCGGTTGGTGCCATCCTATGCTTAGCTGCTCTTGCACAAACAAGAATTTAGGTGGGTAGTCAGTGAGATTGTTGTCCGAACCGTTGGGTGGCTTCTGAATATTTAGTAAGCACGTCGTGATATATATATTTATTTATATAGGCACATATATACATATCTATATGTATGTAAGTATGTAGTAGAGGTAGCCACGTTACGTGCACATGTAATGGTAATGACACCATCCATAGGAGAGGAGAGGTGAAGTGAAGTGATGATTACAGTCGTACTGAGGGAATGGAATACCTTTGTAGCTTTGATGACAAAATCATACTGAGGGAATGGAACACTTGTGTGTTGTGTAGTAGTGATGACAATCATAGTAATGGAATGGAACACCTATGTTGTTGTCGAGGGTTCAATCTCAATGGCAGGTGTTAAAAGACTTGTGGAACATACAGCTAATTCCACCGGAACAAAGAACCGCGTGGACATGTTTTGTAATATTATCCAATCCCACGACGTGACCATCACTTGTTGCCTGCACCTGTACTTGCACGAGCCATCCTGCTCCAGCTCACTTCCACTTGCCCCTCCCCTCTCTCTCCGTCTCTGTGTCTGTGTGTGTGTGTCTCCTACACAACAGTCCCTAAGGCACGATCATCCAAATACAATGGATTCGACACAACACAATTTGGTTCCAATGTAAACTATGTTGTCATATATACCAGACGGGCATTGGCATTGGGAGGTGGAGTAAGGCTACTAGAAATCGAATCAACAATTTAGATAACCTCAAACCTTCTAAGATAGATTGATGGAAATGAAAAAAGTCCGTCATATACCTTAACTTGGAAGCACAATTACCGAATAATATTATTTATCTCCATACATTAATAAATAAGTAATAGGGCAATTTTTAGAACTCCAAACACATCAAAGTTCCTAACAAATAGTTCAAAACAAGGATGAGTTTATTCCAACTCACACTCTGAGGAGGTCCAGCTCACATTACTGGCAACCCTTGTTAAGGAGTGCTGTTTTAAACAAATAATTTTTAACAACTTTACAAATAGAATCCCATCATCCGCGGGTCTTTTTTCTTTTCTTGGTCAAAGAAAGGGCCATTTTCTTCTTTCTGTTATACAACTGGCCACGTTATGTTATGTTCCAGATTCCACTGAGAGACAGAAGCACGGAGGGAGATACTGTTTTACAAATTGGCGATGCTCACGTGGCCTAAATGCTCCTTCAACCCCATTGAGGCATCCGCATTTCAAACGGGGCAGATTAGGGCCAACACTTCACTATACACATTATCTTAACGTGATACAATGTTACCATTTTGTCCTTCCAGTCTTCCCAGTGTCAAGTACGAAACTTGGAGGCATTATGTGAAACGAAGGAAAAAAAAAACAAAGGCAGGCATCCACATTCCACATACATGCGTCGTTTCAGACAATATCCTCAATCAACGCTTGAATTGTTCATGTGTAGCCGAAAAAATTGTCTATTTGTGCATCATTGACATAGCATAGGCATATCCGTAGGTGATGTGAACATTTCACACTCCCAACTCCCAGGTCGAGCCGTGATCTATATTAGAACGTGGCGCCAGTTTACGGTCAGAGATGCATACCACTTATCTGGCTGTTAGATTTTTGACAACTTGTATATAATAATCTCAGCAGAGAAGCTGTGCTTTCCACTTACGTCATTATCTGCCAATCAAATTCCTATATTTAATTAGGAGACGAGCTACCTAAAACTCAACAGCATTTCACTGATAATTATTTCTTATTCCAAGGCTATTGAAACTTGGAGGAATTATTAGGTAAATACTTCTAGTCGTCCCGTTTTAATATTAAATATTAACATTAAATCGAACATACATACGATATTTATACACTGACATTGTGGAGGAGTAATAATTAAGTTATCTGATTTTCATAAATAAAATTACAGATAATACACTGTTTTTCTAAGTCTAGAAACAAGACAATGAGGGGTGGATTAATTGGTCTAGATTTTTTTTAAAAAAGAAATTTTGAGTACAAGTCACGCTAAAGGAAGAGAAATAAGTATGTTTCTATTGATAATTTTTTAGCCTTTTGGGTACAGCTTCTTGATCGAATCAATTACGAACGTCTTGCTTCACCAATGTAAGAGTTGGAGCTATTAGAAATCTTAAGGTTATAGATTTACATACTTTAGATTTTTAGAATAGGATTGTAAGGGTTTAAGATTAGTCTTGATTAAATCGGGATACTTGATGTAATAAAAAAAAAAAAAAAGACAGACTCCATCAATAATGTGGATAAAGTGGTGGGGCCTCGTGATCCAGACGCATTGAGCTTGATGCACATCAGGGGACTTTTCTGACTTTCACCCGTATCATAAACGCCCACAGAATAAACACTAATCTATGTTATACCAAAAAACAATTGGCTATTATTTCATTATACAAATTTTGTTCGAAAACTGAAAAGTGAAAACTGACTGTTTTCAACCAAAAATAAATTAAACTTTTGTTATACTGTTGTTTGTCTAAATACCGTTTTAGTTGTCCAAGAATCATCTCTCGTTTTTGGGCTGGAATGGCTACGAGTTGTTATTACCACATATATATATATGTATAGACACATGCACGAGTCTTCACTTTGGAGCATCGTCAAATACTCATTACTGTAAGCCTAAAAGCAGACGGAGAGGAACTATGATCCGAGACGCTACGTTATGAATTAAGGAATAGCTAATACCTCATTGGATTTGGAAACATGGATTTAGGGCAGTGAATATACTTTCTTGGATATCAATAGATTATTCCCATGTTTCATATATTAATTAAAAACATAAACGTTTAGTAATTTTGCCCATAAATATGGCTTAATGGGTGCCTAGAATAGTATGGTTCCCTAAAACACAATTCAGGAAAATAATAAAAATCGATACATTAACTATCAGATACTATAATATACCAAATTGAACCAATTGTGAATATTAACATTAAATGATTGATATATGCGAGCATATTGTTTTAATTTTTATGAGTATTTTAATTCCTCATTGATGCTCAATTACAGACTGGCCGGCCATTCACTGGTTACTTTCCATTTTCGTAACAAATCAAGAAACGCACGCGCTTAATTGGAGCGTGTACGGTACTACTATTTCTATTTGTGGTGTTTTTCGAGGTCACTTGATAATACATAAGAAAGTCCACCTGTAATGTCTGTCTCTTTGGGTTTTTTTTTTTTTTCAGTCATCACCTTGTGCCGTACCTTTTCTCTCCTCTTATATTCTCTTCGCTTCCTCCTTATCGCTCTCTCTGTTCAATTCTTTCCCATTTCAAAACCACATCACAAGCTCCGGCCACCTTCTTTTAGCTCAAAACAGGTACTGTACCCAACAGCATATACATACACATATATCTATATATATATACGACGATGAGCAACAATATTGGGCAATTCGGGGACACAACACTAACCAAAGTGTTTGTTGGAGGATTGGCATGGGAGACCCCCAAGGAGGCCATGAGAGAGCACTTCGACAAGTACGGTGAGATCTTGGAGGCTGTCATTATCTCCGATAAAGTCACCGGCAGATCCAAAGGTTATGGCTTTGTAAGTCTCTTCCCTATGTCTATATATGCCTTCTCACTACATATAACATCTTTTCTTCGTTTTTGATTATCTTTTGTATGGGATAGGTGACGTTTAAGGATGTTGAAGCAGCGAAGAAGGCTTGCGAAGATGCGACACCGATCATCAACGGCCGTCGAGCCAACTGCAATCTGGCGTCACTCGGTGCTCGCCGGCCGAGGTCTGTGACCGCCACTACTCCTCCTCCTCCTCCTCAACAAGGTAATCTAGTATATACCATCTTTGTTCTAAAATCTAATAGCATCACTTTTAATGCGTTTCCATTTTTATACAATATTATGCAACCCTACAATACACTACCAGTACGAAGATCGAGAATCTCTTTCTCTTACAAGTAAGCTTATCACATCATTTGCACCGCTTTTTACGTATCTTTGCAATAAAGGAAACTCGATATAAAAGGAGCATCTCTTTGTAAGATGGGTGAGGTCAACTTTAATGTAATCTGAAATCTTAATCGGGGAAGTGATCATGCCTGAAACTTCATATTAATTACTTTTTCAACTTTTGTGTGCTGGTCAGTTATGAGAATCATCTCCGGTGGATAATAGTAGTTCTTTTTCTTTAGATATGATATTCGTTAATGTGAATACTGTGGTCTAAAGTAAATGTGGTTTGGTTCATGAAGCATCAACCGTCGGACCAAGGTCGACTTTACAAGCCCCGGCCAATCATGTGCAGTGGTACTATCCGGCGGGATCGCCGGCGCAGCCATTTCACCACCAGCACCATCAGGCTGTTCCTGTTTATGGGTATCCCTCTATCTCTTGGATTATCGATTCATTCCCCTAGCTTTGATCTAAAACAGTAAGAGGTTGATTATTTTGTTTCGTTTAGGTACTCTCCGGCCTACATTGCCACTGACGTTAGTTACAACCATGTAAGTTGTTGTACGATACAATCTAAATAAGATTCATTGGGTCCTTCAGTTAAGCTAGATTATTGAATAATCTTTAATTTTCTTTCCATCTTAGTTAGTCAAAAAGAAATGTTATTAGCTTGTTAAGAAGAACATGAAATAGAATTGACGTAAAGTTGATACGTGGTGGTGGACAGAAGCTAAGTTATACTGGGGGGTCCTACATGAACGGGCATTTCTCTCGGGTGTATCCAGGGCAACAGATTGTGGGTGCCAGTACATTGATGCCAATGTACCCAGTTTATCACTTCCATCAATCACAGACAATGGGCCTACCTGCCCACATCTTCCCATCATCAACAACAACAGCGGGCTATGTCCCAACTGTCCCACCGATCATGTCCAAACCTTCATCAATGGCTCCCAATTCAGGTGCTTGAGCTCTTCGTAACATGAACCTGCACACACGTACATTATATGAGTATAGCTAGTGTGTGTTGTAAGTCCACATGGTAACGTGCACAATCTGGTCAAAGTGAGAACAAAGAATCATTGTGTCACGTGACTTCGTGATCGAGTTTAGGTCCACTGCCCACGTGGAATAGAAGCAAATGCTTGTTGATCAAGTGCATCACACAATCTCATTTACGCTCTTTCTTTGATGCCAGTTGGCTATTTCGAACTTCCCACGACAGAAATGAAATGGCTGTTGTTCTATTGTTTCTTGTTGTCATTACTGCCTTGGATTTTCTGCCTCAAGTTATTCACTGAAACATTGTTTTTCTATCAATTGGTCGTAGTCAGTTCATTTATTTAGAATTATAAACTGATATTACATAGACAGTTTGCTTGGCTGTTGAATAGGTACAGTTGGGACAGCAGGAGAAAGCTTTAAAAAGGTTGGTTAAGAAGAGGCACTTAGTTGGCAATAACACAAATAAGTGGAGGGGGAGAGGGATGGTAGCTGCTGCAGAACAACATTATTATCTGATCTGTCGTGGCTCTTCTTTCCAATTTTCTTATTTTTTTTAATTATTTATCATTAAGATATCCTAGATGTCTGATAAGATTCTTTCATTCTCTCTCTTTCTTTTCTTATCTCTAACATCTCGGCTTCCGCTGTGAACTACTAGCAAGGAAAAACCAAAAACATTGTAACAGAAGTTATGTAATATTTACCCATATCTTATGGGTTGCTTTTTTATGGCTTCCATGAAAGTTTGCTCCATTAAAGCCTGCATCTTCTAAAAATGCTCCTCTTTCTCTTTCTTTCAATTATTATCACACATATTAGTCTCCTTTTAGCTATATGCTTAGCTGTGGCATTTAATGTGTGTATATATCTTGCAACGAAAGTAAACATCTCCAAGAGGAATGGTGACTTTACGTGTTAAACCTTTTCCTTGTCTTTTACCATTTCTGCCGTAAAACATTTATCATGGACGCCAACCGTCAAGAGTTTATCCATTTGAAGTGGAATGTGTTAGAATAGTGTCCTAAATGCAATCACTTTTAGTACTTTTATATAAACTTTATTTTGATTAATAAAGTACAAGGCAATTTTTTCATTAATTTGATGTTCGTTTATTTATGAATTGATGTCGATCTTAAATTAAATTAATGAAGTCCATTATACAAAACATAGCATAAAGGAAATCATGGTAAGATCATATTATGAGATTCCTATCATGTGCAATTATGTTAATATCAAAATTATCTTAGTCATAGGATTAATAAGACAAGACATTATTAATCCGAATAGACTAGCACATGTTATACTCTTTGATTTAATCAAACAGTAAATCTCATAAACTGTAAACATGAAATATTTAGAGTTAACATGTGGATGGTTACTAAGAGTTGTAAGTACATCGGATGATCTGCTATGAGATTATCATATGGATGATCTATCAAATGTCAATGATTAATCTCATCATAACAATGGTGCAAATATCTTTAGACTTGAGGTACTCAAAGATATCTTGAATACTGATCCTATGCTTTAACATCATTCCTTGTTGCCTCAAGATGAGATCACTTACAGGGTGATGATTGAGTACAACTATTGGTGTTTGAATGTAATTGGATAGCCAATGAAAGATTTACCACTCCTGATAGAAGGAGATGATACCCACAACCTCTTGTGAGGGTCATTACTCAACAGTCTCTGGCCAGAGTAGTTATGTGTCATGAAGAGAGTCTTCAATGACACATAGAGTAATGAGATCCTAGGACAAGAACTAACATCACTTGGATAGATATGACGTACTCAGTCTAGTGGAAGTTGACATATAGCTCATACTCCAAACCAAGTGGGCTATAGTACGGTGAAATGACGAATTGCACGGTAATTGTCTATGGAAAGATTTGTAAGTCGGATAATTAATTATCGAAGAGTTCGTGTGTTAATGCACTTATATTAGGGTAAATTGACATCATGAAACCCTTCATGATTTGATTGAATTAAGAGCTAATTCAAGTGGTATGAAACCATCCATAATTTGCTTGCATTAAGAGTTAATTCAAGCGCCCAAAATAACTAGGAACCTAAAGGTTACATGCATAAAAGATCAAACAAAAAAAAAGTGTATATGGCTATTTTTAAGTAGGTCATAGGGCACGATCGTGACCGAAGGCTCGATAGATGTACATAAGTGAGTTCTTCACTTATGTACACAAGAGTTAACTAGTCACAAACACACTCTAGTGAGAGAATATGGTGTCTAGAAGAGTTTTAAAGTTAGATAGAAGTATCTTGAGTCTTGTTCATGCAATTTCTGCAATTGTTGCATGAATCAAAGTGCATGCAACATAGTCTTAATCTTTCTCTCCATTAAAGCATCTACTTGAACTCATCTAGTTTAGTGCTCTAACCACCCTTACACATTATTTCTTCTTCATCTTTGTGTATTCTTGAGTGATCAAGGAAGGGTTTGGTGTTTGCAACAAATCAAACAAAAAGAAGAATCAAGAAAGGAGAAGAAAAAAAAAGGTACATGTACTATTATACCATGTTCATATAATATGTTTATGCATGCATTTGAGATTCTGGCTTTTTGGGATGTCATGAAGTCAGAATTTAGATTCTGACACTTTCGTTGCTTTATCGTGCATATGATGCATGAATCCATGTCTTCCTTTACAGAATGTCTAAATGATAGAATACAAAGTGTTATGAATAATTAAAATTTTACGTTTCTACTTATTCACTTAGAAGTAAAGAACTAATTAAGGACAACATATTTAACATGTTCCAATTAAACTTGTGCATATGTTGACATAGTTAATTTAATTCCATAAATTAAACTTAAAAGATAATGAGTTTGAATTTTAAAAATAAATCCATAAATGAGGATTAAGTTTAAAATGAAATTTCAAAAATTTTATGGGATATATTTAAGTTGTAAAAAAAAAGTTAAAACATCCAACCAAAATTAATGTTAAAATTTAAATTACTCTATAATTTTTTTCTAATAATTTTTCATTCATACAACTATATTAAGAAAGAGAATAGTAAGCATGAAGATCTTTAAAAAAGGGAGTTCTATATATTTTTTGAATTACTATCTAAAATATTTGTTTACTAATGATTTTAAAGATGACACAAATCGAGGGTTTAGTAATATTGCATTTTCTTAGTCGTTTACGATGACTGATTATGTTTTCTCCACATTAAGATGGACTAAAAAAATTAAATGCGAGCTAGAACTACCCTTCAACAAAGTATGTTTGGTTGCTTGCTAGTTTCCTCTATGACTGATGTGTACATTTGTTTAACCTACTTTTTTCATTTTACATTTTTAATTAGAACTTCTGATTTAATTGTAAACTACCCCATATACCATTCGTGTTCAACTTCATCTAAGCAATTATTTTAATTGAGGATTTAGATAGTTGCCCTTCTTATTCGTTTACTATTTATTTGTTCTTCACACAAATGAAAATGATTTTAATGTTGTATTAATTCTAATTGTTTTCTTTAAACTTTTTTATTATATAAATGTAATTTTTATTATTAATGAAATAATTATAATAACAATAGTGACAAGTTCTTGTCTTCCAAATAAAAGATCTAATTAGGCTTGACCTGTAAATCTAGGCTTCACTAGACTTGAAGTTAAGGTGCCTAACTGTAACGGCCTAGACCACCCGCCCACATATATTGTCCTCTTTAGGTTGCCCATTAGGCTAAGGCCCTCACAGTTTTGCTTTTCCCGCACCTAGGAAAACGCATTTGTAAGTAAGAGGTATCCGTACCCTTATAAGACGTACTTCGTTCTCCTCTCCAGCTGATATGGGATCTCATAATTACTTTGTCACAACCAAAAACGGGCACATGACCGGCACGTGGGATCAAGATTCAAAACTCCAGATCACACATAAGCTTACCACTAGCAACAAAATAAATTCAAAACCCAAGAACACAGCAAGCTCATACAATACAATAACAATAGTGCGAGTCAGAAAAAAGTTTTACAACTCATGAAATCATGTCATTATGAACGCTAAAATACAAGATAATGAAAATAAATAAATAACATACACAAACGTAGGTAAGTCGCAATGGACAAGTCACGGGAGTCACTGCTGCGAAGCTGGTGGTAGCTGACCTGAAAAATATGGTTGGGGGAGTCAAACCTCGCTGAGTAAGCGTACATCATCCTACGATACCTAATGTTATATGCACAGTCATGCATGAATAACAAAATACATCCAATCACATCAACATCACAAATAAATTATGGGGGAGAATATCTGTAAAAACCCTAATCTCCAAGGGTAAGCCCTCACAACTCTAAACCTTGAATGGCTGCAGGGAGCTATACATCACCAACGACCCAACCATGCTCCTATACTCTTGTAGCTGTAAGGGTGTCTTACTACAAAGGGGTTGCGGGGAGCTAAGCATCACTAACAGACCAACCCTCTGTCAAAGTGTCCAAAGTCATAAGTATCACAAAAAAAGGTTCGATTGGGAGCCAAGCATAAACCAGGATCGACCCATACACATATCTCAATATCATAACAAAACAACTCTGATAATCATAACCAGTGCACATTTGGTCCTAATGCATACCCATCTGGTGGCATGCCCTACAGATATTTTCTTTCGCACAATCGAACATAGAAATACATATCAAATTATTAAGCATACAATTTATCAAATAAACATTCAGTTATGCAATGACCAATGCATTTATGTAATACCCAACCCAACGTATACACTCAGTTAATTCGATATAAAAGATTATACTAAAGTGGGTACACATTACTGTATATACACCTTCTCTATATAAATATATAAGTATCAATCGATATATCATATGAATGTAGTTATACATTGCTACATGTTGTCATCTATACCAACATTGAACAGTATTCATTTGTTGGTACAACTACGATAACAATAAGTCGATATGAACTTACCTGGTAATTGAACTCGTTCGTCTGAACCTTTTGACGGGGTCCTACTCTTACTATACCTAATAAATCGAAAGAAAATATCTCAATTAGTGCTAATTAGGAGTTATTGGACTTGAATAACAATTTAGGTATCATCCGAATTACCTAAGCAACCTATTTATGAAATTCGAAAAATTTTCCTATTCTTGCCTAAATGTTTCATGATTTTTAATTTAAAATCGTTGAAAATCTCACCATCATTCTTTAGAGAAAAATTATCAGTGTAAAATTTTGAAGTTTTTAGAAATTGTTTTTACAAAAGTGACCAAAATGGTCACCCGAACAGTACCTTTGATGACCGAAATATTCCTCTGGTCACCGAAATATTCCCTCCAATCATTGTAAAGCTCCAGTTTCAGATTTTAGTGATTTTTATACCAAATGAAAGCTCTTGATGAGTAGAACAATTTTTTTCCAAAGCAACATACTAAGATTATCAACAGATTTAAATGAATTGAAGAAACACAAATTGAAACCTTAACCTCCTTTTCCCATCAATCGGCAGCGATTTAGGCAACGGTTGGCGACAAGACCATAGGGTTTTTGTTCCTGACGTCGAGAAGAGTCGAATGATGGTGGTGGTGACCAGCAACAATCACCGAAAGCGACAGATCGACGATTGGCATTTTTGTTAGTTTTTCTCCTAGATTTTTGCAACGATTTTGGCGACAATGGTAGCTGAAATGGCTATGGTTGTAACGGGCTCATTGAGAGGAAGGGATTGGTATATAACACTAACCAGTTTGAGTCGTCAAAGGTGAAGAATGGTTAGAGAGAGACAGAATTATGAATAGTAATTTTTGGGAGGGGTTAAAATGAAATTATGAGAAAATGGGGAAAAAAAAGTAGTCTCTTATATATATAACACATGGAATGTTACATTCTCTCCCCCTTACAAAAAATTCATCCTCAAATTTTATAATAAGATTATTAAGGAAATAAGTATGGATACAATTCTCTCATCTCTTGCTTTGTCTCCTAAGTAGCTTCTTCAATGTGACCATTCCTCCACATCACCTTAACCATGGGAATTTGTTGTGATCAAAGCTGTTGCACCTATGAATCCACGATAGCCACTGGCTCCTCTTCATTGGTTAAATTCTCGCTCACTTTCAAGCTTTGCGGTTGGAGTACACGGGAAGATCAGTAATGTACTTGCGAAGCATAGAAATATAGGATACTGGATGGACTTGGGCCATGTCCTAAGGTAATGCCAACCGGTATGTCATCCTAATATAGTGCCTCAAATGGTGCCATCCTAATACTATTATGGTAGATATTATTAAAAACAAACTCAATCAAAGGCAAGTGTCAATCCCAACTACCGCCAAAATCTATCACACACATCCTTAACATATCCTCTAAGGTTTGAATTGTCCTTTCAGACTATCCATCAGTCTGAATATGAAATGCCATACTAAAATCCAATCTAGTACCTAATGCCTCCTATAATTTTTTCCAAAACCGAGATGTGAACTGTGATCCCCAATCTGAAACTATCGATACAGGTACTTTATAAGAGCACAGTATCCAATCAATATAAACTTGAGCGAGCTTAGACACCAAATAAGTAGTCTTAACGAGTATAAATGTATTGATTTCATCAGTCTATCTACAATCACTTAGATTGAATCACATCAAGTTCTTGTATAAGGTAAGCCAACCACGAAATCCATCGTGATCATCTCCTATTTCCATTCAGGAATTAGTAGTGGTTGTAGCTTACCTGAGGGCTTTTGATGCTCAGCTTTTACTTATTGACACGTCAAGCATTTAGAAACAAATTCAGCCACATCTTTCTTCATACCGTCCCACCAATACATATCTCTAATATTATGATACATTTTGGTAGAACCTGGATGCACATTGTATGCAGCATAGTTCGCTTCCTATAGAATCTCCTCTTTCAAGTTTTCTATACCTGGAACACACAATCTCCCATTCATTCTAAGGATGCATTCTTTGTCGATTTCCAAATTTGCACATCGTCTTTCCTGAACATCATAAATAAGTTATTGAAATTTAGGATTTTCACCTTGGGTGATCCTAATCCTGTCCAATGATATTGACCGCACACTGATGCTAGCCAGTAATATTCATGCATCTGAAATCTGAATCTAAGTACCTCGATCAATCAAATCAAGCAACTCCTTGGTTAAAGCTCTCCTCTCTATTTCGATATGCACCAAACTACCTGAGGATATCTTACTTAAAGCATTTATCACGACATTTGCCTTCCCTAGATGATATTGGATTGTATAGTCGTAATCTTTTAATAATTCCATCCACATTCTTTGCTTCAGATTTAGATCTTTTTACTGAAATATATACTTTAGACTCTTATGATCTGTAAAAATCTCACATGTCTCACCATACAGGTAATGTCGTCAAATCTTTAAAGCAAAGATTACTACTGCCATCTCTAAATCATGTGGAGGATAATTTTGTTCGTGTTTATTAAGTTGCCTGGAAGCATAAGCAATCACCATTCCATTTTGCATCAATACACATCTATGACCAACTCTCGAAGCATCACAATACAATTGAAATCCTTCACCTTCCATTGGTAAAGCTAATATTGGAGCTGAAGTTAAACACTCATTCAGTTTTTGAAAACTCTCCTCACAAGCATTTAACTAAATAAATTGGACATTCTTTACGTCAATTGGGTCAACGGAACTGCTATCTTATAAAAATTTTGAACAAATTTTCGATAGCAACCTGCTAAATGAGAAAACTTCATACCTTTGTCACAGTCATGGGTTGTTCCTAAGTCATCACAACTACCTTCTTCAGGTCCACTTATATTCCACCTTGAGATACCACGTGTCCTAAGAATGCAACACTCTTAATCCAGAATTCGTATTTTGAGAACTTGACATACAATTGATATTCTTGAAGTGTCTGCAATACGAATCTTATGTGTTTGGCATGCTCCTTATCTATCCACAAATACACCAAAATGTCATCAATAAAAGCAATCACAAACCTATAAAAGAACTACTTGAATACTCTATTCATTAGATCCATGAAAGTTGCTGGAGCATTTGTAAGGCCAAAAGACATTCCTAAAAACTCATAATGGTTGTATCGAGTCCTGAAGGCAGTCTTAGATACATCATCCCCTTTGATCCTAAGTTGGTGGTATCCTGATCTTAAATTAATCTTAGAAAAGTACTTAGCACCTTGAAGTTGATCAAACAAATTGTCAATTCGAAGTAGTGGATACTTGTTGTGGATAGTCACATTATTTAACTATCAATAATTAATAAACAATCAGAGAGAACCATCCTTTTTCTTCACAAACAGTATCGGTGCACCCTATGGAAAAGCTCTAGGCATGATAAAACCATTATCTAACAGATCTTATAACTGCTTCTTTAATTCTGCAGGTGTCATTCTGTATGGTGGTATAGAAATTAGAGTCGTACGAGGTATTACGTTAATAAAAAATTCAATTTCTCACTCTGGGGGTAACCCTGGTAACTTTGAAAAAGGGCATGAAATCTCTTAGCAAGAGCTTGATAATCAGGTAGTGCAACTCAAAACAAGACCTTAAATGTGCAAAGTAAGACATAGATCTATGAGGAATGATATAGCACCAATCTCTTGTTGCACTTATTAATATAGATTAGAAAAAAGTTTTGTATTTCAAGGCATTTTAGGCCTATTACAAACATATAATTTCCTAACATCACATTATATGATTTATAGGATTTGCTCGGACATTATATATGTAGCGCCCCCTTACCGTAGGGTACACATCGGGATATCCGTAGGTCATTTCAATACATATCCTACGATAAGAGAGAGCTACGAATGATCACTACTGTACTCCACATGGCATCATAATAATAAAACATCAATATAAAAAAATCATAAATTTTTAACACCAAACTTTTTCCATTTCATTGCATCAAAGCAGTAATTTACAACAGTCATTATTTCCTGTCTGTACATTACTCCAAAAACTTAGTACAAATTGCTATATACAGGGAAAAGATATCTATCTATGTCCTCCCAAAAGTCCCAGTTGACCGACCTGTGAGCCATTACGCCTGCCGCCAAAATGATCTACACGGCTCGAAAAGTCCCTCTGGAGCTAGGAGTCTACTCTCAAATCTGAAAAGACAACATTGCAATTTTGGTGAGTTTTGCGAACTCAGCGAGGTAACCATCATTGATGGTTCACTCAATTCATGCAACACTCAAACATATAACAGGTATTTCATACAGGAACATTCAGAAGTACCACATGATTGATATCACAGACATATAAGGCATTTTTGCCTTTCACGCAATCAAAATATTCGATCAAATGCATATGTGACACTTTCCCATTTTATTACGGTATTGTGACCGAGCGCTTGAATTGTCCCAATCTGGGCGCATTAATCGGTGAGCCTGTGGCTCTGAATCAGTGTGGGCTCGAGGCCCAATACGTTGAGCTTTTAGCTTTCGGTAGCTGCTCCGATCACAACTGTCATTATCTGAGCATGCATTCATGTATGAAATGCATATGTCCCAATTAAACAGCACACGTATCGCAATCAATAAACATGTCACATGAGAAACAAGTAATTCACAGAGTGCACAGATTCACAACCAGATAATACTTCTATGTCATATCTCTAGTACATCGAACCTTCTGTCCGGAATCCACAACATACACAGTCACAAAACCCGCCATTGTCCACCACAGTAGACATATAAAATCGAGAGAACCATCTAGGTTACTCACCAATAGCTTCCGATGCTAATGCTTGGAAGTCTCAGCAACGTCTGTAGCTCGACGTTCCAACTGTGCCTCTATGACAGTCAAATAGATCTAAACATTACCAAATGGACAATCAGAAATATTTAATAATACACATGTAGCAATTAAAATGTGTACAATGCATGTTTGTGACATTCCCGACAATATCCCGTATTTCACATCACAAAAGATTCCCCTATGACTTAGGAAACCATAGGTACAAAAATCATGCAATTTGGACCTCTATAGGTCCAATTATTGATAAACTATAGATCAGAAAAACGATTACTCGGTCCCCTCACTTTGACCTAATCACTCCACATCAAAATTTATCTCTAAACATTCTCAATGTCCCATAGAAATGAAATTACATATTTCACGAATCCGATGCCTCAAAAATCAGGTCAATCGGATGTTAGACAGAAAAGTTATAAATAAAAGAGTGGAGGGAGGTCAGTTCAAGAAAAATACATGTCCTAGTCGACTAGGACATGATTGTAGTTGACTAGGTCCACTACAATGCTTGACTGGATACTTTCTTTTTCCGACATCCCAACTTGCCCAGGTCATAACTCCTTACTCCGAACTCCAAATTGGACAAACTTGGTGTCTATTTCAAGATAAAAGAGAGCTCTACAAGTTTCATGAAGGACATAAAAACCAAATTTATCTCTAAGGGTGTCAAAAATGCACTCAAAGTTTCTGTTCAATAACAGTTTTCTAGACCAGTACCATATACTTCAAAAACTCATATCTTCCTATTCCTTTTGCCAAAAATTCCAAAATTTATGTCAAAAGAAAGATCAACACATGTTCTACAACTTTCATGAACAACTTGGAAGCAAATTCAACCTATGAACACATCAAATTCTCAACCAAAGTTTCAGTCCACATATCTCTCCAGCACAATGGACATGAACAGCTGAAACTCAATAAGTCATAACTATTAACCTAGATATCGAAAAATTGCATACTTAGTGGCAATGGAAAGATAACAAGAAAGTCTTCAACTTTCATTAAGACCAATTTCACAAATTCAACCTAAATCAATCTAGAAAAATTCATCAAAGTTTCAGGTCA
>JAOTAZ010000220.1:16604810-16620807 GCA_025629785.1 Erythroxylum oxycarpum | reverse complement strand
AATTTCTGTTTATTATTATTATTATTATTATTATTATTATTATTATTATTATTAAAAGGTGACCTTAGTGAATTACAGTACTAAGGAAAGGTGGAGTTTGACTTCGGCTGTGGCTTGCAAACGGCGCCTGTGAGTGGGACCCACTGGCGCCTGTCATCTGTCGCAACCTCTGCGAAATTTTTATACAAAAACGACGGCGTTCTTTCCTTAGAGAGAATAAGACAGGGTAAGGTTAGACAGACGATCCGGACTCGTTATTCACTGCCTTAATGGTCTTGGACTAGAATATAAAGAGATTGCAGCAGCAATCCGTGTTAGAGACTCCTTGATTTCATTTAATGACCAGCACCAAAAATTAACAGATCATGAAACATATTTGTTAAGGTCTTCACGGGTCAATAATACTGCTATTTCTACCACACTGGTGGCAAATCGGCAGACTTGGAATTCCCATCGTAATACTAACAGGAAATCGCATGGACACACTCCAGGACCTATGCAGCAACGACAAATCACTCCTGGACCTATGTAGCATCAACTGACACATTCCACTAGATTTCCTGCCACTGGAAATTCTGTTGCAACAGCCGACGACTCTCATGTCTCTTCTTCTATTATTTGTCAGTACCGTGACAAACCTGGACATACAGCCAAGCGTTGTTATAAAATTCATGGTCGACCACGTAATAGGTACCCTGCGGCCAATTATACTCAAAAGAATCAGTCGTCCGATTCTAACATGTGGATTGTGGACTCTGGTGCCTCTCATCATATCACTAATGATTTGCATAATCTTTCACTTGCGACTCCATATGATGCTTCAAATCAGCTGGTAGTAGGTAATGGTTCGAGTCTTCCGATTGCTAACACTGGTACATCAAAACTCTCCACTTGTACAAAACCGTTATCTTTGATGAATATTCTTCATGTTCCGTCTCTTAAGACTAACCTCCTATCTGTTAAGCAACTATACAACACTAATAATGTATTTGTTGAATTTTTTGATACCTACTGTCAGGTGAAGGATGCATTAACGAGGGCGGTTCTTTTGTAGGGCAATAGTACTGACGATCTGTATTACGGACACTTTACCAAACCATCTCCTACTGCCAATGTCGTTGTTCACCAATCTTCTCCAAACTGGCATCACATCTTAGGTCATCCGTTGTTTCCTATTTTACAACATTTAAATAAATTGTTTGAGCTTCGTATTGATTTGTCTTCATTGAGTCCTTGTTTTTCCTGTGCTTGTGCTAAGAGTCACAAACTATCATTCTCAAATAAACATTTGCGTAGTTGCCTGCTTGAGTTGATTTGTACTGATGTTTGGGGACCTGCTCCTATATCTTCTTTAGATGGCTTTTGCTATTATGTAGTATTTTTTGATCATTTTACCAAATATTTTTGGATATATCCACTTTGTAATAAATCAGATGTTGCTACCCTTTTTCCTCAATTTAAATCCTTAGCTGAAAATTACTTTTGCACTCGTATAGCCACTCTTTACAGTGACAATGGAGGTGAATGTGTCGCTCTTAAACGATTCTTACGCCAACATGGTATTATACACTTTACCACATCGCCATATACCCCGGAATTGAATGGTACGGCCGAGCGACGTCATCATCATATTGTTGAAACCGGTCGTGCGCTTCTCTAACACACTAAACTTCCCTCTACATTCTGGGTTCATGCTTTTCAAACTGCCGTTTATCTCATTAATCAACTACCCACACCACTTCTCAAAATGCAGTCTCCATATGAGGTACTCCACAAGTCATCACCTAATTATCGACACTTACATGCCTTTGGGTGCTTATGTTTTCTATGGTTAAGACCATATACCTATAATAAACTAGAACCCAAGCCTACACCGTGCATCTTTGATGGCTATGTTGATTCGCAATATGCATATCTTTGTTATGACCCACTTACCAAAAGAACTTACACTTCACGTCATGTTACGTTTCATGGCAACTCGTTTCCATATGAAACTCTTACCCAACCTCAATCCTCACCTCATATCCCTTCACCAAACTCACAGTCCATCATCCCAATGGTTTCTCAGTATCCCTCTTTTGTTGTGCAACATACATCACCTGCTATAATTAACAATCACTTAACTATGGTTGAGTCGGACCGGCATCAATCGATCCCTGTTACAAACCTACAAATACCTGTCGCTACTGCAATCGAATCACTGACTGCTGTTGCTCCTTCATCGAAACCGCCCTTCCCCGTTGACATTGACAAACCTGCCACACAGTTACCCGCAACATCCAACACCCATCCGATGCAAACACGGGCTAAGAACAACATCTTTAAATCTAAAAAGATGTATCAGGTTAGCAAACATCCTTTATCGACTACTTTTGAACCCTCTTGTGTTTCGCAAGCTATGAAGGATCCTTTATGGCGGGCTTCTATGAATGATGAATTTAATGCACTTGTTACTAACCATACATGAGATTTGGTTCTGGCTCCACCAAATGTTAACATTGTGGTCAATAAGAGGTTATTTCGAATAAAACGGCATCCAGATAGCTCTGTTACTAGATACAAATCTCACTTAGTTGCAAAGGGATTTACTCAAACACATGGCCTTGATTATCACGAGACTTTTGCACCAGTTATCAAGCCACGGATTATGCGGATCATTCTAACAATTGCATTAGCCCATGGTTGGTCTCTTCATCAGATGGATGTGAACAATGCATTCTTATAAGGGGAACTAACTGAGGAAGTTTATATTAACCAGGTTACCACCTGGTTTTGTACATCCAGATCACCCGACTCATGTTTGTAGATTACATAAGGCTATTTATGGCCTTCGTCAAGCTCCACGAGCATGGTATGATTCTTTGAAACATTTTATTTTATCCTTTGGGTTTCACAATTGCTTCAGTGATCTTCTCTTTTTATATACCACAAAGAAGGTATTGTTGCATACTTCATTGTATACGTGGATGACTCATTATTACTGGGAAGTTCTCCCAAGTTTTTGACAAAGTTTATTACGGCTTTATCTGAAGCATATGGGTTTTCCTATTTACTTTTTGGGCATTGAGTTTATTCCTACATCCACGGGCTTATTGCTATCTCAGCACAAATATATAAGAGACATTTTGGATCGCTTTGGTATAACTGAAGCCAAACCAGTCTCCACACCATTGTGTACTTCTACATCACTTTGCCTGGATGATAGAACGGCACCTGCCGATGTATCCGTTTAAAGATGATTGGCTCTCTTCAGTATGTGATTCATACGCATCCGGATGTCGCCTTCTCGATAAACAAACTTGCCTAGTTCATGCATTCTCCGACTGTCACCCATTTTCAACAAGTCAAACGGATTTATCGTTATCTAAAAGGTACGATCAACTTTGGTCTGCAATTACACAAGCCGAAATAATTGGCTCTTCAAGTTTTTGGTGATATTCCGTTGCCGCTTCATGCTTATAGTGATGCTGATTGAGCTGGCAATCACGATGATAAAACTTCTACGTTTGCCTATATTGTCTTTTTTGGTGGCAATCCTGTGTCTTGGCATTGAAAAAGAAAACGAACAATTTTTCGTTCGTCTACTGAAGCTGAATATCGCTTCGTTGCAACTACTACTGCTGAATTACAATGGCTTCAAAATCTTTTATCTGAGTTACATCTTCCTTTCGAGGGTTCTCCGACTTTATTTTGTGACAATTTGGGCGTTACTTACCTTTGTAGAAACCCAATTTTCCACACTAGAATGAAGCATATCGCTTGGGACTACCATTTTGTTCGGCAATTATTTCGTGATGGACTGCTTCAGGTTCTGCATATTTCTATACACGATCAGATAGCTGATGCTCTTAAAAAGCCTCTATCATCTCATCGCATGTGACTCTTAGATCCAAGATGCATGTCCTCGATGGGGACATGCTCTAGCGGGGGCGTAATAGATGATAAATCTGACTTGGTCTCTGCTAGTTGTAACAACCCTCTAGATCAGATTAGTTCGTTCCTGATATTGTGTAGAATCGTTTAGAATTCATCTGTATTTAATAGTTATACTTGTACATAACAATTGTAACACTTTTGATATTCAATTCATTATAATCTTTTATCATTCATGCGTTACTCATAAGCTTGCAAAATACTAGATACTTCGTCGAATAAATTATTGAACTTCGTTAATTACCACCACAACATGCTCAAATTTGAGGACCAAAGACCGTAAGATTTTCTCCACTTGAGCTTGCTCTTAGTACTCCTCTCCATACATTTTCATTTGATTTGTTAAAATAAGAAGTCTGACTTACAAAATTGGCCACAGGTTCACCTTACTCGCAAAATTTCATATTGATGCCTCAAGGTTTGGAGTCTTGCTTCCTTAACTTTTTCTGCAACTTTGTACGTCGCCATTAAAGTATAAAATGCTTGCTGTATCTTGGTTGCTCCTACAATTTTCTTAAGGATTTCATCATTCACTCCTAGATGAATGGAATACAATACCTTCTTATCCTTCTTTTTCTCACAGTGGCATTCTTCTGTGCATCATTTGCATTTTCAATAACACAATGGCAACCCCATTCTCCAGTACACTTAATAACTCGTGGTAGTCAAAAGTACTTTCATTTTCATAATCCATCGATTATAGTTTTTCATCCAAAATAAGAATGAAATTTGGACCTATCAGTTCATAATTATGGCTCTAATACCAATGTTGTAAAAATGAGAATAAGAAGCTAACTAATAGGAGCAAATAAGAGAGAAACGATAGCTTTTATTTGATAATCTCAAATGCTGATAACAAGCTTACTATTTAGGTAGATAATAGGAACTTAGTTCCTACTTTGAAGCTACTTCAAACAAAAGACTAGGGAGCAAGAACACTCCTCACCGAACTAGTAGGAAACAAGCAAATGAAATAAGACTTATTCAATTTAAATAACAATCAGGATTAACACCGACATAACTTAGTTCAATAGCATTTCTCACAATTCTAATAACGTAATATGCCAAAAAGGGTCAGTCCCAAAAAATATATGCATCCCTTAAATCTCATAAACAAATCAATAAGATTTCCTACAACAGAAAGGACCAAAAATAACTTAGGGTTACACAGAACATATATGCCAATGAAGTACTCATCACTATTAGTCCTGTTTTGCACATTGTTAGGGCTTCATTTCAGCACCTGATGAATCAATTGACTTGGCTACTAATTACAAACTAAAGCACTAATTATATGGAGAACCAACTCAGAAATTCATAGGGTCTGAATCCTTCTTACATGCTTCTCGAGGTTCAATAGCAATTATTTCCTATATAACCAACAATATAAAAAAAGTACATATCCTTGAGGAAAGGAGCTCACAGAGTTTTGAGTTATCCAAAAGCATTTTGCATATGTTTGTGTGCAGCATCTGGCTGTCGATAACATAAGGAGCTAACTATTGTCCAAAACACCAAGATATCTACCTATATTTCTCCAACCAAATTCCAGTGCTTTTTTTGGGTTTAATTAGGGCAAAATGTCTGCTTCAATTGAAGGAGAAAAAGAGTTACACAGATTGATATCATGACTGATACACCTCAGGAAGCCTAAGGCCCACACTAGCAGCTGATTGTTTCATTACTCTTTTCATTTCATCTGATCTATCCACTGCAATGTTGTAAGACATCAGTAGATCCTGAAAAACATCATGTTTCTGTAATGTTAAGTTTGGCATTTCTAGATAACTGAAAGGTTTCAGCTACAAAGTATTGGGTGCAAGTGTGAGTTGCTTCAATAAAAGCTGAACACCAAGAAACATATAAGCCCTGGACAATGAACTGTATCGCATCCTTGAAAAAGTGAAGGACGTTAGACCAGTCAAAGAGAGCAAGGTTATACCTTATGATGGTGGACACTGTTAAGTAGGAAAGTGTAATCAGAGGCAAGCTTGATTTTCTGTTGAACATTGAACTGGTCTGAAAGGTTACTGTTTTTTCGAAACTCCTGTGTTACATATTCACGAAAATGATTTTTATAGTCTTCACTGCCAATGTGTTTCTTCACAGCTTTCAGAAGGTCACGGTAAGCCTTTGCAGCTTTCCAAGTTCTGAAACTCATTTCCAGCTTCTTACGGGTAGCTTCTTGCCTTCTCCTTCCTGCACTAAGTGTCGAATTTTATTATGAACAAATAGAAAACACAAGTCAATATTTGAAAATCAGAGACCTTCAATATCGAAAAGATGCCAAAGGATAACCAAAAGGCTCTCTACAGAAAACACAATGATTGCAAACCCAGTTGACCAACCAACAAACTTCGGATCTTGAATCATACATGCCTAGTTCTATTCAGTTCGAAACGAAAGAGCAAATCCACAAAGCATTGAAACGCATAATACAATCTCTAAGAGAAACACAGGAAGAAAGACAATTTTTTTCTTTTGGGTTTTCCTTGATTCTCTAATTTCTATCATCCTCGTAGATTAGCAGTACCTTTACATGCGACCTATGGGAAAGTTTGAGGTTCGAGCTTAATAGCAGTTAAGCACACAGGTTAGTATGAAAAAGAAAAAAGAAAAGAAAAGCAAACAAAGCACCCATGTTTGGCAAATCGAACTGCTACAATTCATAGAAAATCAGAAAGATAATTACCTTTCCTTAAAATTTTTCCACCCTTAAGTGAAAGAAAAATGGAGAATCCAATGACAAAAGTAGAGCCGATGACGGAGGAAGCTCTATGAGCATGATTTTAAATGGGCCAGATCAAATATTATTTAGGCCTTTTCTATAGGCCCAATTGATATTTGTTTCCAAAGTGAAAACATTATTATGGCAGTTCTGTTTCGTTTTTCCCGGTTGTGTCTTCTATTTGGTCTTTCGGACATGAACTGAATTCAGATCTCTCTGTTAGTTGTTGCATCGGAGAAAAGGACGAGAGAGAATTCATGTCGCGAGAAAGACCCAAAAGAGCTACTTTGCCTCCCGCTCAAGAGGTACTTAAGTCAATTAAAGTGCCCCTTTCTTGTCTGTGTTTGATTCTCGAGAAAAAAGTCGGAGGATTGCCATTCCTGTTTTCTTTCCTATATTTGACTTGTTTATCTCTGAAACCTAATCAAATTATAGAGCTATGAAAAAGTTAGATTCAAGATGGATGTTAGATTCAAGATGGACGTGTTATTTATTGTTGTTTTAATAGGTTTGTCTGTCATGAGCTCCATGTCCTGATATTTGTTCTTTCAAGATAAATTTGAGGTTAAGCAATGATTTAGTTTCATGTTGGTTTTTTGTCCTATGAACGATTTGAGAAGCAACCAGTGGATCACAAGTTAAGACATTGATGAATGTCAATTTTAGTATGAGATATATGATATATCACTATAGGTCTCAAGGTAGCACGTAATGGAGCTGACAATTTGCTTCTTCAATTCCGCACTTTATAGAGTATGAGTGTCATGATTATGATATTGTGGCTATCAAAAGCTAAAGCCTCAAATTTTTTTTCCTTCTCACTTTTGTTGCTGATTAGTATGGAGACTATGTAACTGGTCTTTCCCTTTCTGCCAATGTCAGAATATTGAGAAGCTGGAAAAGGTGATAAATGAAGGTAATTACTATGGAGCCCAGCAGATGTACAAGTCTATTAGTGCGAGGTATGAAAAATTGCTGGTGACAATGCAAATATGTGGTTTCTTTGTTCAGTTGATAAGGTTTACTAAAATTTCAGTCCCTTTTGTTCATGATAATACTGAATATGATAAATAGGCTTTCTGGAATTCATGTTGAGGAAGGCTTAGGGCATCTAATTTCCAGAGTGATTGTGGCTGGAATAATTAGGAAGAAACTAGGTTCAAAGAAAACCTCTTGAATAAAAATAAAACAAAATGTAACACCTGTCCTGTATGCTATGAAATCTGTTATTCATGCTAGTCATAGCAAAATTGCTATTGGTGTAAGATGAAAAATAAGTAACTAAATAAGAAAAAAAAGAAATACTGTCATAATGTTCAAATCATTAAATCATAATATCCATAACATGCACATCAAGTTAAAAGCATAACATGTATCCAAACAAGCATGTACCTCAAGTCAAATCTCATTTGGTTAAAATATTCCATCTAATCATCAATGGTACATATCTGCAGTTCCAAGTTGCATTTCCTAGTCTCAAATCCCAAAAAATCATAAATTGAACTTTACTATATGTTGCAATTGCATTTCCTTATTTTGGGTTCTATGATATTTTCAAATTAGAATTATCGTTAAACTTTTGCCTCCTATTTTCTCCAAAATTACTTTCCATAAATTGTTTAATTTATTGCACATTTGTTGATTAGACATACTACATTATAGGTACTCATCTGCACAGAGATATTCTGAAGCTTTGGATATTCTTCATTCGGGTGCATGCCTTCAATTGAATAATGGCCAGGTCATCTCCTATACAGTTCATGGATCTTGTTTTCCACTGTTCATATGAATCATTTAGCAGAGTAATTGTGATCACGAAACTTAGCCTGTTAAGATGATGCTGACGTGTGTTAATTTTGTCATCTGAACTGATAAGTAGTCCTGATTTTGTATGGAGGGCTGTTTCATATGCCAATGGTTAAGGTTGATGCAACCTAGAGTTTGGAACTTGGCATGTTAAGGAATAGGATTAGGAACGGGATTAGTAGTTGATGTCTGATTAATGGCCTATATTTTGACTTGCCGAGTGTAAGTAATGTAGAAGAATATCTCTGTTAGGGACGCATCATATGTGATTAGATTTGGGATCAAAGCAACCTTATTGCCTATATTTATCTTTTACTAAACAATTGAATACTTTTTTCCTCTATCTGTAGATATTTACTGGATGAGCAGGATTTAAATAAAGTAGTATTTCCTTTATAATGTGAATCAAATCCATACTCTACATTAGGTAGTATTAGTCATAATTCTTAGCTATTATTTTATCCCCTGTGTGTATTAAGTTAATCAAAATGGAACTATTTCAGGTTACTTGCGGCTCAGAGCTTGCTGTATTGTTTGTGGAGACCCTTGTTAAAGCCAAAGTTCCTTATGATGATGATGTTCTTGGTCAGTTTATTAACTGTTTAAAAGGCTATTTCCTGTCCAATTTTCTTTTGCTCAAGCATGCCAAATTAAACTGACCTTCATTTTGCATATTCAGTTAACTTGGATAGAATTTGGAATTTGATTTTCACTAGCATTTCCTTACATGTTTTGACATTCCCAGATAACATCAAGAAGATCTATAAGAAGTTTCCCCGGATCCCAGTGCCACAACACTTGGGGGTTGATGATGATGTGCAACAACTTGCTGAAGCCCTTGGGGCAGCAAAAACACGTGTTGAGTGCTGTTCATCATTTCTAAAAGCTGCTATCAAGTGAGATTTGAAATATTTGGTTTTGCTTGTTGCACGCATATGCAACATTCACTTAAATTATCATATCTGTATGTATGTGAGGATCTTTGGAGGCAATTTATCCCCATATCTTTGGGGTTTTTTTACTTTCCTATTATGGAAATGCTCACGGAGTTTGTTCAAAATATTTCTTTTAGTACTTTATATTTCTGTGTTTCTTGTGTGTGTGATGTAGGACAAATAGAAAAAAGTACTAACTAGTAGCTAAAAGTCACAAAATTAAGACATATGGTTGATATTAGGTTGTTGGAATATCAAATTTTATGCTAGATTTCAGCTAGGAATATTAAAATTTCAGTTTGGTATGGTTGGGTTTTTAGGATTTGATTGCTGGAAATTTAGGTTTAGAATTTCAGGGTTTAATATTGCTGAAATTTAGGTTTTAAGATGCTGGAATTTATTGAGGAACACAAAGAATGGAGGGTAAAAATCTAGAGATCACTCCTAGAATCTAAGAATCACTGTTGGAAGAAAACATCATGTTTTCTAGTTAAAAACTCAAGTTTGTAGAAAAATTTCAAATTACTTCTTATTGAAGGATTAATACATATTTATAAAGAACTTCTTAGAACCCTTATTGTAGTAGGAAACAGTTCCTAACAAATTTAAATCATATTCTAATAAAAATTCTATAAATTTAAGTACTAAATAACTAGGATAACATATCTAAAATATAATAACATATTTAACTTACTACTACTTCCTATTTATAAGGAATTTTAACATAATTTAAATTTTAGCTCTTGTCTTTGATGTCAACTCAATTCCCAGTCTTCATTCCACCTAATTAAGTTTTTTGGTTGACTAATTTTTTCTCTTTTATTTCTTTTATAGACTTTAAGCTCTTTTGTATCAATTCTCCCTGACTTGTCTGAAGTTGTCTTCGATGTAGAATGTGATAAATACTGATCATATAAGTTCAGATTCAACTTTTGAAATTCAAATTCTAAAATTCAAGTACTGTTAGAAATCGGTCTTCCTTTCCACTTGTCAAGAAATTGTCTACAAGTTGTTCATCAAGAACATCCTCTATCTCCTCTTTAAGATGGGAAATTGTTGGAATTCTCACAACTGTAGTAGGAGATTGCATATCATATCCATGATAAATAGTTAGGTCCGTAACATTAAAGATAGGACTAATACCTATGTCACTTGGTAATTACAAAACATGAGCATTAGCACTTGTTTTTCTTGATGATTTTTTAAGGTCCAACACTCTGTGAATAAAGTTTCTTATGTTTTCCTTTCAGAAAATACTCCAGACGAGTCCTAACCATCACCATATCCCTTTCATTGAATTTCACCAATTGACGATGTTAATCAGCATGTTCTTTATTAGAAAAGTTGTTGATTGTTATCTTTTTTTGTACCTCATCAAAGATGTCTCTCATATGTTGTGCAATACCTTTAGCTTCAACACCAACTTGTATTTTTTGTGATAAACCAAATCAATAGGCATCCTTGATTGAACTCCCGAGACTATCTCAAAAGAACTCTGGCCAAATGACTTATTTATAGAACTCTTTGTCAGATTGTGTAGAATCATGCAATATAATCTATGCAGATTATGCTGTGCAGATTATGTAGAATCTGCCTAGTAGATTGTACAGCTATAGAAGTCTTGTAAATCCCTGATTTCTAGGGATTAGGATCATGTAAATCCCTGATTTCTAGGGATTAGGATAAGATACAGATTTGATACAGATTTCCATGTATCTTAGGAAATCTGATACTTGATTTAGTATAGACTTTTGTGTATATATATAGCTACTGCTGTAACCTACAATTGATGAGAATGTAATTATTTCTTCTCTGCTAATATTTCACATAAACCAATAAATAAGATAATAAGCTTCCTTTCTTTTTTACTCCAATTTCCTGTTCTATTATCATTTCCTTTCCCTTTTCTAAATTTTCCCCCAAATAGTTGAATACACTTTGCAAGTCAAGTCTCAGGTTAAAAGGTAAAATTTTCCAAAGATTGGACAGACTAGCTTTAGATTTCCTCATCTCAACCATTACTTAGGCAGATCTCATACCTCCACGATACGCCTACGAAGGAATTTGGATGTGATTTCTTTGAAAACCAACTTCACATCTACCTCGAGGAACAGCTTAAGGAGGACAATCCAGAGAAGATGTTAAAAACGTGCAACAAAAAGAAAGAGAAGTTATACAAATGATACATGATAAAACGGTAATAACAGAAACCAACACTCACCACTGGAGGAGATTTTCGTGAAATAGGTTTTATGTGTACATCACCTTCGTCCACTTCACCATCCACAATAACTTCCTCATCCTCATCTTCATCCTCAAGCATCTCTGCTACTGTTTCACTGGTTCCAAGATTTTGGTCCTTGCTTATGTACCCTTTCTCTGTAAGTATATTCAGGACTTTTTCTTCCAGAGATGCAAGAGCCTTTCTTCTTGGTATCTTTCTCCTAATCTGTAGCGCTTTCACTAATTCATCACCACAGATTTCCTGTCCAAATCACGCAAAAGATAACTATATAACAACAATTATACTATAAGTAAATTAGATAGAACGCCATACCCTAATTAGAAGTATAGGGGTAAATGATAGCATAAACCCAAAGGAACAGAGAAAATATTACAGGAAATAGTTGTGAGGATAAAAAGTTATCATGCTCCAAACAAATCCTTTTGATACAAGGGTACATGTTTAACTTATGAACTGTCATATTTATAGTGTCTGCCTAAGTGCATAATGCTGAATTTCCTCTTAGGCTGTGAAACAATATCAATTGTGAATCTCAGGTAGCAACAGATACTCAGGGAGCACAATATAATACGGCACACATGCACATAAGATATACAAGCCTCTTTGACAGGCAAAAGATAGTCAAACAGAGTGCCCAAAATTTCTGCCACATCCTGCATATCCAAGGAGACATGAAAAACTTGAGCATTTAGCATTCTATCTTTTATCACAGAAAAGAATGTTATTTCTCCAATACAGGTGGCATTATTGCCGTGCTAAAAGCTACGGTAAAACGAAACTCAAAGTACCTCTACATGTTTATAGAGCACAGGGGGCGGTAATCTGATTGCATCAAACATTTTTGGCTTTCCACACTTCTTCACCAAAGCGTCAATTTCATTGCAAATGGCACATACTGCATCCTGGCTTTTAATGAACAAGCAACAAGTTAATATTTGATTTCCTCGAAAGAATAATTCAAATAATTGGTTACTAATAGACTCTTCTTATGCAACAAAGTGAGAATAATGGTGTAGAGAATCCCATAATAATAGATAGTCCCTTAATTAAGGGATTATTCTTATAGAGTATCCTTAGCTGTAATATCTAGCTATATTAGGGATATTTCTAAATAAGGAGTGTTCCTAATTAGGAAGACTCCCATAACTATGTACCCTAGTTGTAATATCTAGCTATATTAGGGATATTTCCAAATAAGGAGTGTTCCTAATTAGGAAGACTTCCATAACTATGAACCCTAGCTCTATATAAGTATAGTAGTATCTGTACATCTATTTTTATCATCTGAATAAAAGTCAGAAGCTTTTACACTTAAAAAAGTTTACCTAGAGCCATAAATGTCTTATGCTTAAAAGTCTTTTATTTTGAGAAGTTCTTGTTAGTCTAACCATCTTACATTTGGTCTAAATCAAATTAGTGACAGCAATATCTTTTTTGGAGACAGTTCATTGCTAATACTATATAGACACAACGAGTAGACAGAGAAAGATGGAGGCTATCAGTGGTGGAAGCGGCCCAAGTAAGAAGTTGACGGCAGAATCAGAAGGTCAATTGAGGGAAGCCATTTTTCTTGTTCTCTCCCGATGGTCTGCTTTGCAGCTTGCAATCGAGAACGAGTGGGCTGGCCCTTCGTCTAACCACCTGGCCGATCAGCTCGCTTCCGACATCTCCTCGTGGTTCACTTGCTCTAAAGGTTTTTTCACATTCTCAATATTTTTATTTATTTTTTTAATTTGGAAATCTTTTCTTTTAGCTATTTGATTGTTTTTTTCTTGTTTGATGATTTTGATTCGTATGGTTATTGGGTCTAAAATATCTGAATTTGGATGACTAAGATTTATGCCTTTAAATTAGGGCTTTTTACCCCTTTGCACCACTGGAGATTGTTGGTTTGTTAGTTGTTGTCGATTGACTTTGTGTCTTTAAAATATAATTCCCATGTATCTTCTTCAAACAAACTATCTTTTTGTTCGATTTCTTCAAGCAGAACCACTTTATATTGATGATCTAGAAAACATCCTTGATGAAGGCATGCTATCTCTTAATGTCATGATAGAGGATGGAAGCATTGAGGAGGTATGACTTTTTCTTAACAATATTTAAAATGTGATGTTCCACTCTAGTCCAGGCAGTTTTTGCTACTTCCACTTGTGTAAATATGGTTCTGTGTCTCAATGATACTTAAGGTGGCAGAAAAGTTGATGATTCTGCATGAAGAGTGTTTAGAAGGTAATTATGGCGGTATTGAGGAGTTGAGACAGAGACAAACTGGAACTGGAATTCACCAACACATAAGACAGGTGGTTTTCTTTTTAGCGTTGACATTTTATTGCTATTGAAAACTTTTTATAGCAAGCTTACTTGACCCTCTAAATTTGATGCATAGGCTAGTATGGTGTGGTAAAATTTCTTCTATAATTTGTACTGCTAATTTTTGTTTATGGCTGGCTGTTAAAAATCTACCCTAGTGCAATGAATTTACAGATTAGTTATATTCATGGTAAATCCTTGAACTTTAATAATTCTGCTCTGTTAACCTTTTTGTGTATGGGGACCTGTTAGAATCTACACACCAAAAGTTGGGCTCTCCCTTGTCTTTCTTTACTCACAGTATTCAGCCTGAAGTCTGATAGATGATTTAGCATCCAAGCTCGCATGGCCATTTTCTTTTTTTCTTTTTTCTTTTATAAATATAGGACTTAGAGTTGTTGGATCTCATTTATGCTAACTGCTTGATTCAATGTTGAGGGGATGAAATTCTATAGTACAAGGACTTGAAGCAGTCATAATATTAGATTCTGAAAATGTTTCTGAGCTTTAGTAATGGATGGGTAAGAATACAGTTTGTATGATCAGTGAACAACAGTGTAGAATGGTAAATATCATTATGCAATATTTAGTGCATACTCTTGTAAGAATCCTTTTACTAATTTTGTTGTTCACATTGATTGAAGTATTTCTCTGTGCTTATTTCATGACACTTCATGAAAGCTCTCAAGGCTGATGCTTGAATAACTAGTTTCTTCCATGAAAGATTTGGAAATTTTGGATATTTAGAAGCACCGTCATTTTGTACTTTGCAATGTAGCATAGGAGAATTTAGAAATATATTTGTCTAACGAAAGTGTGGTTTATATTCTGTACTAGACTGGAGGAGATGGGGGGGACGAGGAACATGATGACAAAGAAAATGTCAGTGCTAGAGATGATGGATCAAATATGATGGTGGATGCACCTGAACAACAGTCAAGAACTCCGGTGAATTTGCCAGTTGATATGCCCAAGGCTAAGGAAGCTGAATCTGATGAGGGATGGATGGTTGTTTCGTCTAGACGAAATAAGGGTAAAAGAAATTAGGTTGTATTGCTTTGTTCTTATACTTGTTTCGTCTTCAATGGTTCTTTATAGGTTTGTATGAATGGCAATTTTGACTTTTGACATTACTAGTCAAGCGAAGTGATGGCTCAGTAACGCATGATGTCCATGCTGGGACAACTTTTCTGGTAATTGCAACTCTATGGACTGATATAAGAGGACAAGATTGAAAGAGGCTTATCATTTCACTAGTTCTAACTATATGATCAGAAGATCCTGCTTTGCGGTGAACGTTTTACCTTCTTGCAGCTTATCACTGAAATTACGGGGTGTCATGTACAACCATTGATGATGACATTATCAAATCATGGGATGCCAATTAGAAAAGATAAACCAATTAGAGGCAGAGTGAAACATGAAAGATTAGATGATTCTGAACTGCTGCTAATTTCATCGACTACTTGAGTACATTGATAAGCCAATTGAAACTTCGCAATGTTCAAAATGTTTGTACCGTTTGGGTCAGTTCTGTCATTACAAGGCATGAAACTTTTAGAAACGATAGAGGTGCACCAGACCACCTGAGTAGAATTCTCAAAGTCCCTGGGATATTGAAATTGGGAGTATAATTAGACTGGAACTTGGCCTAAATCAAAGCCTCACGTTTCTTCTGGTTTCATCTTCACAAAAAGCATGTCTTTTTTAGTTACTTGGGAACGAAAAGGTTACGTAAATTTGTCAGATAAAGCATGTCATTGTATTGTTTTACATCTCCTCCAGATGGACAGGTAATTATAATGTTTTAAGCAATGTTGTGAGTACTGTATTAGACTATCAATTGGGTTCTACTAGAGTATTGTACTGGTATGTCAATATGAAGTAATGTTTCGGATAATTTTTTAAATTTATAAAATAACCCTTGAAATTTTTTGAAAATTGCAAATAGTTAATTGTTATATTGTATACTTTATAAGTTTACATTAATCGTATTTCTAAAAATTATAATAATAAATAATAACCACAATTAATATAAAA
>JAOTAZ010000220.1:16593703-16604710 GCA_025629785.1 Erythroxylum oxycarpum | reverse complement strand
TTGTGTATATATATAGCTACTGCTGTAACCTACAATTGATGAGAATGTAATTATTTCTTCTCTGCTAATATTTCACACTCTTGTATGCAAATTTTGTCATAGGAAGAATTAGGTCCCAATTTTTCACATTTTCTCTAATCAAACATGTTAACAAGTCCCCCAAGCTTCTATTCACCACCTTCATTTGTCTATCATTTTGGGGATGTAAAGAACTTCAAAATTACAGCCTAGGGTTCACTGTTTTCCATAGAGTTCTTAAAAAATAGCTCATAAATTTTACGTCACGATTAGAGACGATCGTAAAAGGTAATCTATGAAGATTTACAACACCTTTGAAGTAGAGTTTAGCAATATGGACATCATCATAAGTCTTTGATCATGAAATAAAATGACTCATTTTGACAAACCTATCCACCACCACAAAAATAGAATCATAACCTCTTATAGTTTTAGGAATTCCCAAGACAAAATCCACATTTATGTCTTGCCATGGTTCATGAAACATGAACAATTTTAAAGGTCGTGTTTCCTCATTTGTTTCAAGGATTAGATATTTCTGAATTTCATTGTGATGTTTGTGAATTTGCAAAACATACTCGAGTATCCTTTCCTATTAGCAATAAAAGAAACTCTCATCCTTTTCGTTTGATTCATAGTGACATATGGGGTCCCTCTACTATACCTAATGTCTCCGGGGCTCGTTGGTTTGTATCCTTAATTGATGATTGCACTCGGGTAACATGGCTCTTTATTCTTAAACAAAAATTTGATGCTAGCCTTGTTATACCTAATTTCCACTCTATGATTCAAAACCAATTTGCGGTTAAAATAAAAAGCTTTAGGACAAACAATGCCAGAGACTACTTCAACCAGACTTTGTCACCTTTCTTTCAATCACAGGGCATTATCCATGATTCATTATGTGTTAACACACCTCAACAAAACGGGGTAGTAAAAAGGAAAAATGGGCTCTTACTTAACACCACTTGAGCTTTACTCTTTCAAAGGAATGTCCTTAAATCCTATTGGGAAGAGGCAGTTCTTACAGCCACATACATGATAAATAAACTTCCATCACGCGTGTTAGACAACAAAAGCCCCATAGAAATTCTTAATAGCTTCTACCCACACTTTAGAACCTCAAATGGCCTCACACCTAGGGTATTTGGATGCACCGCCTATGTTGATGTTCATAACCACTTAGAGACAAACTAGACCCTTGAGCCATCAAATCTGTCTTCCTCGGTTACTCACCTACTCAAAAGGGATACAAGTGTTACAATCCGTCATTTAGGAAATTTTATATCTCTACAGATGTCACCTTTACAGAAAATACACCTTTTTTTCTCCTAGTCCTCTCTTCAAGGGGAGATTTCAATGATGGAACATAGCATTTATGAGTCTTTCGAACCATTTAAAACCCTTGACCTTCCTCCTGCTCCAGCTCATATTGTTGAAACAACCGAGCCCTCTGAACCAATTACATCTGAGTTCCCCAATTCTACTACTGAACCTGTGTCATCACATGTCCCATCCCAACCAACGTTACTCAGGTGTATTCAAGGAGAAAGGCTATTCCAGAACTAACACAGGTCCAAGAATCTAACTCAGACTCTGAAAATGAAATCATGGTAAGATCTAACTCACCTTTACACACAATTTTTTGAACCTATTGCTGTTAGGAAAGGAGCTAGAGGATGCACTAAGCGACCACTTTATCCTTTATCTCACCATGTTTCTCTTAAGCGCCTGTCACCAACCTACCAGTGAGTTTAAATACCATCACTATCCCTAACACCATTTCTGAGGCATTGACAAAAAGGGAATGGAGGGATGCTATGAGCAAGGAGATGAATGCATTGGAAAAGAATAGAAGATGGGAGATTGTTGATAAACCGAAAGGGAAAAACATTGTTGATTGTAAGTGGATTTTCACACCCAAATATAAGGCTGATGGATCTCTTGAGAGATATAAAGCTAGATTGGTGGCCAAAGGGTACATGCAAACCTATGGTATTGATTATCAAGAGACTTTTGCCCCAGTTGCAAAGATGAACATTGTGAGAATTTTGTTATCATTAGTTGCCCACTTTAATTGGCAGCTCTTACAATATGATGTTAAGAATGCATTTCTTCATGGAGACTTAGATGAAGAAATCTATATGAATATCCCACTAGGATTTGAGGGAGACACGGGTAACAAAGTTTGCAAGCTAAGGAAGGCCCTTTACGGGTTAAAACAATCTCCTAGAGCTTGGTTTGAGAGATTTGCAAAAGTCATGAGGGAGTTTGGGTATAAACAAAGCCAAGGTGATCACACTCTTTTCATTAAACATTCGGTTGCAGGGGGAGTTACTACACTTCTAGTCTATGTGAATGACATCATAGTGACTGGAAATGATGAGAAAGAGAAGCATGAATTGAAGCAGAGACTAGTAAAAGAGTTTGAGATAAAAGAACTTGGGAAACTAAGGTGCTTCCTTGGTATTGAGGTGGCATATTCCACACAAGGGATTTCTATATCTCAATAGAAGTATGTGACTGATTTGTTGGTAGAAACAAGGAAGATCTCTACACCAATGGATCAAAACTACAAGTTGGGAGAAGCTAAAGAAGAACTAGCTGTTGATTAAAGGATGTATCAAAGGCTAGTTGGTAGAATCATATATCTTGCTCACACTTGGCCAAACATAGCATACTCGGTAAGCATGATCAGCCAATTCATGCATGATCCAAGAGAGCCTCATCTTCAAGCTGCTTATAGGGTGCTACATTACTTGAAAGGCAGTCCAGGAAAAGGAATTTTGTTCAAGAAAAACAATGCTCTTGCTCTAGAAGCTTACACCAATGCTGACTATGCAGGTTCCATAGTAGATAGAAGATCAACTATAGGGTACTGTATGTTTCTTGGAGGAAATTTGGTAACGTGGAGGAGCAAGAAGCAGAATGTGGTGGCAAGGTCATCTGCAGAATTAGAATTTAGGGCTATTGCTCAAGGATTGTGTGAGCTACTTTGGCTGAAGATTATTCTAGATGATTTGAGAGTCAAATGGGACGACCCTATGAAACTCTATTGTGACAATAAGTCGGCCATCAATATTGCTCATAATCCTATACAAGACGATGGGACAAAGCATATTGAGATTGATAGACATTTCATTGAAGGAAAATTGGAAGAAGGGTTAGTGTGTATTTCCTATGTTCCATCAAAATGTCAAGTAGCTGATGTTTTAACAAAGGGGTTGAACAGTTCAAGTTTTCATGATCTTGTATGGAAGCTGGGAATGGAAGACATCTAGTCCTTAGCTTGAGGGGGAGTGTTGAGATACTAAACAGCTATAAATAGATTATACTAAGATATAGATTGGCTGTAACTAGATAAGATAGAATAAGTTTGGAATCTCTTAATTTAAGGGATTACATTAGATAGCTTTAGATAACTTTCCAGATTTAAATTCCTGCTTGTAATGTCCAATAAATGGCTGTATACTTCTTATTCAATATATGAGAATATAGGAAAATTCTTTCCCATGTTAACTAATAACTAAAAATCACAAACATAGGATATATGGTTGATATTAGTTTGCTAGAATATCAAATTTCAAGGTTGAATTTCGGCTAGGAATACTGAAATTTTAGTTTGGTATAGTTGGGTTTTTAGGGTTTGATGTTGGAAATTTGGGCTTAGAATTTTAGGGTTTAATATAGCTGGATTTTAGGTTTAAGATGCTTGAAATTTATTGAGGAACCCAAAGAATGGAGGGTAGAAATCTAGGAATCACTCCTAAGGTCTAAGAATCACTCTTAGAAGAAAAAATCACACTTTCTAAAAAACTCAAGTTTGTAGAAAAATTTCATATTGCTTCTTATTGAAATAAGGAATATACACTTATTTATAAAGAAGTTTTTAGAACTCTTATCCTAGTAGGAAAGGGTTCCTAATAAATTTAAATCTATTCTAATAAAAATTCTATAAATTTATATTCTAAACAATTAGGATAACATATCTAAAATAAAATAACATATTTAACTTACTATTATTTCCTATCTAATAAGGAATCCTAACATAATTTGAAATTCAGTTCTTATCTTTAATGTCAGCTCAATTCGCAATCCTTATTCAATCTTAAGTTTTCAAGGTTTGTGGTTGACTAATTTTTTCTCTTTTCGACTTTAAGCTCTTTTGCATCGGTGTGGTTGTTGATCTGTATTAAGCCTTGTGGTTTTGTGATTATGTTCTTAACTTGAAAACTTAACTTAAGGTTTTCATTTTCCAATCCTCTATTCAAATGTGAAGCTCCAATATGTTTGGCTTCCTGGGTTCTTTTGATGCAAACAGTTTACTTTCATTAGCTGTTGTGGATATTTGGTTTAGATTCTTGTGCAAGAGTTGTGAAGTGTGTTCATATTGTGTTGAAGATTTTGTTTGGAGCTAGGAAGCGTGGGAAGAAAAATAATATAAAAAGTTGGAGCTTAAACAACTTATGGTGAAATATGGGCGAAGAAATTAGAAAAAGGTTGTACATGGAAGCAATTATAAGAAAGCATTGTCTGGGTAATAATGATTAGGGAGGAAGAAAGTTCTATCTATGTTTAGTATGAATGTTTCTGGATGAGCCAAATTTACTTCTGCCTTTCGACCTTGTTTGTGGGGTTCCAAGAAAATCTTTTGTTTTAATTATTTGTTTGATTGTTAGGTGGTCTGCAGAGTTTGGATCATATAGATATGGATCACCAGAGCTTCATACTATGCTAGCTGACTACATGTATTCTGAATCTCCAGAGTTGGTAGGTTTGACATTTAAGTCTTTTGTTTGTTATATTGTTACTTCTTACCATGGACTGGTGATTCATTTAATACTTTTGTCTTGATCCAGTTCCATTCTAGTTGTCCTTATATTTCTTTGATTAAGAGGGTTAACCAAATTGTTGTGAACAAATGATCCTACAACTGTGAATATGTTGTGTTGTCATTCTTTGATTCCCAAGGGCAAGTTACATCAGTTGATGCCGTGTCCTCTACAATCTACCAATTTATTGTCTTCTTGAATTTATTGGAGATTTTGCTGAACTATTTTTTGATTGCTTAAATTGCATATAATATGGATCCGTATTCTGAATGCAGATGCACTAAAGTAAGCCTGTTGCTGCTCTCTTTCATAATATTTTATCGTTGATGGAAAACATAGCTAAGCCTGTTTCATAAACAGACATGCACTTTATTCTAAATCAGATAGCATACTTCTGAAAAGTCAATAGTGGTGCTGGATAACATTCTGGGTTTCTTAGGTACATACTTTGGATTGTGGTATTCTGTGTCCAGCATTCTGTTTCAGGAAACTTTGACAGTGAACTTGAGTTTCACTGGATTGTGGTGATGGAATTGCTTCTGTTACAATTTTTGTTTCCTTTATCTTTGAATGCTTTTCATTTGCCTTACAAAAGTTCCATCTTTGATCTCTTTGGATAATTGTGGTTATCTATTCAGTAAGAATATAATGTGTTAGAACCCATTGACTTTTCAGAAGTATGCTATCTGATTTATAATAAAGTGCATGTGTGCCAGTGAACTTAGAATTTCAATGGATTGTGGTAATGGAATTGCTTGTGTTACAAATTTTGTTTCTTTTTTCTTTGAATGCTTTTGTCAATGCTGTGGAATGCTTTTCATTGTTTTACAAAAGTTCCATCTTTGATCACTTTGGATGATTGTGATTATCTATTCAGTAAGAATATAATGTGTTAGAGACCATTGAGCACTTCTTTGGCTTGTCTGATCTTTAATTTATTTTGTGAGCATGGTCAAGAATATTGACAGTTTCTTTGCAGGATATGACTAGGATATCATATCATTTTGTTAAAGGAAACAATCCAAAGAAGTTTGCTCTTACTTTGGTCAATTTCACTGGAAAGGTTAGTCTTCTTGAGGATTGTGTATAGCTGTTTGAATAATGTATTTTCATGATCTCTCATTTTAACTATTTTTGCTTCTTCTAGTGAATGCCATTGTGAAGGCATATATAAAATAACAAAACTCTTGTTGATCTACCCCATCCATTTCAATGTATTCACTGGGCCTGAGTAACAGTAGTTATAACTTTTCTTTCGATGATATGTTAACAACTGACGTGTGACTATGCAGTGTTATCCTGGTGAAGATGATCTGGCTATTGCACGGGCAGTTCTACTGTAAGTCTGCTTAATGACTTGGACGTATGCCACTTCTGTGGGCGTACCAATCCAGAGATTCATGCTTATATGTGAAGTTCTAATTACAATGTCTTTTCTCACCTGTTCAGGTATTTGGCTATGGGAAATATGAGAGATGCTAATTGTCTGATGGAAGAGATAAAGAAACAGGTGGTATCTCAGAAGCCTGATTTTCTCCAATCGGACTTGACAAAATTCATTTCTTATCTTTTGCAAACGTAAGTTGCACATTTTCCTCTCATGCTGTATGGAGATGTATTACCATGGTAAAGCATTGATGGGTCATAAATATAATAAAAGCATGTTAAGGGTCACTACTGGATTCAGAAGGGGATGTTTTCCCCACTGAGAACTGACCCTAAATTTTGTGTTTTGGGTGGAGGCAACCTGACTGGCCTCCCCATCTTGGCCCTCAGAAGATCAACTCACTTCAGATGGGAAGAAAAGCAGAGTTCTTCTGAAATATACATTTAGCTTCTCTTTTTTACAATAGACAGCCTTCAGTTCTTTATCCTGCATCTACCTTTTTGAGTTCCATGTTGGATTCTTTGCTTAACCTTGAATCTCACTGAAGGCAACTTTCTTATTGCTAGAGATTATTTTTGAAATCTGCAACATTAACAAGCCAATTTTAATCATTTTTTCCTTTTGATTTATTTGCAGAAGTTAGGTTCTCATCTTGAAAATTTAAGATCATCTATGATAAGTCTAATATATTTCTTTTCCAGGTTGCAGCGAGATGCTTTACCTCTTTTTAATATGCTGAGACAGAGTTATAAGTCTAGTATAGACCGGGAACCTGCATTCAATGAGGTGAAGAATTATGCATATTTCTTTAATATTTCTTACTGATTTTGCAGATAGCTTATAATCTATTGCGTCAAAACATTTATTTTCTGTTTCTATTTACAAAAAGATGTTAATTGTCAAAAGACTATCCTGATTGATATTGCTTTAAATTTCTAATGTCTTTATCATTCAGCTGCTAGACGACATTGCCGAAGTGTTCTATGGGGTTCAACGTAGAAATCCCCTGCAAGGGATGTTTGGAGATATTTTAAAGGTGATTTGACTTGAGTTTGATGTTTGTGCATCTTCTAGACAGGAACTTTGAGTAGTCCATCTTTCACTCGCCCTTTACAATAATAGCTTATTAGAACATTCAGGAAATGAGAGACGCCATTAGAAGAAAGGAACGATTCTCTGTTAGGCATTTTGCTCCATTTCTGGTTTCCTTCTAGAACAGCTCATAACTGCGATGCTAATAGAGTTCTTGCTGTCTGATATGTCGTAGTATGGGACCTGATAGTGAAGTGTGTCAATTTCTTAGCTTTGTTTTATTCGTAATTTGGTTGTTTTGTGAGCTAATGGGAAGAGGTTTGTAGGCAGATCAGAAAGTCTTGTAGTTTCCTAAGGTAAAAATTTCTTAGCTGGAGTGATGGTTTTGCAGATGATGGGCTGACAGAAACATGGAGACAAATCAATATCTTGGCACTGGTGGATTAACACCACCGTTTTGCTTTACATGGTGCGGCCAACTTCACAAACAATTTTCAAAATCTTGTAGTAATAGTAACATCTTTTATGTTTACATTTTTTTAACTGTTGCGCCATCGTATTCTGGTTTTTGTAGTCGAACAAAATCCTTATCTTTGTTGCTAGATGGGAAATACTGTTGATAAACGTAATTTATATGAAATACTTCATTTCCAATGTTTCCTGACCCTTTTGGATTGCCAACTTTGACTGGTTTTGAGATTTGGGATAGCAGCTTACGGAAACCAAACTCTCTACTTTAAGAATTCTTGTGCATGACAATAAAATGAGTGGACAAGCAAAGGGATGCCTTGGAATGCTAATTCTTATTGTAGATTTGATTAAAACGTTAACAGTAAGATCTGAAAGATTTTCAACTACAGACACAGTTTGCTGAGGCTGAAAACGAGTTGAACTTTGGGCCGCTATGATTGGTCTATTGAAAAGATCACTCCGTTGTGCTTCTTGAAGTTATGTGTTGTATGGTCCACCACCTGAGTAATGCGTTTGGAAAAGGAAAACAGAAGACGAATCAAGTTCTTAGGTGATGTAGAACAAGTGGATGTGAATCTAGGTTAAAGGATGAACTACTGACATTGGTGTTGCTCAATTCAAGGTTGTAAAAGTCCATCGTCTCTGCCCTGAACAAAGGCCCTGCGTGCCATGTTCCACGTTCAAGTTTCACGAACTTTGGGCCGGAGATCCTGAAAACACGCACCTCCTCAACAGCAGGAGGAACGTAGAAATGTCCGCAACGAGACTTGATAACATCACCTCCACCTCCAGGATTTGCATTCACGATAGATGCTTTGGCTACTCCCAAGTACCAAACATGTCCTCCAATGGATCCAAGGCACTGGGTCACGCTTGCGTGATGAGTAATGTTGAAAAATTCCAGTGCTCGATCTTCAAGTCGCATGATGTAGAATCTACACCACCCAAAAAAAAAAAGAAACCAATCTACTGTAATACTATGAACTCAACTGGAATACAAGAATTTAACCATCTACCTGGGAATTCCATGGCTAAGGTTTAGGAGAGCATCTCGCGGGCCGAATTCCTCACCATCTTGTGATGGCTCTATCACTTGTCCGAATTCTTTGAAGCTCTCTGGCGTTGCTTCTATGGGTTCCAGCTTCAGTATTTTTGTCTCAGACATTCTATTTCGTCTCATCGTCCCATTCCATTAGTTGATATAATATATGTGGTTGATTAACCCAAAACATTGAAACGACGTCGCTAGCTAGATCCATCCATCCATCAAACGACCTCGTAGAGTAACCTCTAGTTGGTCCAAGTCCAACTCTATTTTCTTTTTTAAAGTTCGGATTCGTCGTCATCATCAGCTTCCAAACATGAAACAACCCCTTCCGCTTCCAGTTCCAGACCCTAAATCTCTATCAGAACCACAACTCCTAAAATCCCTAACCTTTGTACTTACCTCCGAACTCACATCCCAATCTCTGAACCCGTACATCCCAAACTTCAATGCAAACCCCAAGCTACTCATCTCCTTGTTCTCATCCCACGCTCTGTGTCACAAACCCACTGTTCTTCTCTCTCTCTTCAAATGGGCAAAAACCCATCTCTGTCACTCCGTCGCCCACTCTCCCCTCACTCTCCTCTCTCTGTTACCTTCTCTCATAGCCCACCACAAGTTCGTCGACGCCAAGTCCCTGCTAACCACCTTTATCGCTGGCGACAAACAAAACGTCCTCCACCGTCACATCCTCCACCCTGATCATTCGGTTCCAATCTCAAAGGCCCTTCTTGATTTTTCCATAGTTACTTACGTCGCCTCTGGTAAGCCACACCATGTCGCCCAACTGTTTAACAAAATGAAGAAGCTTTTAAGCAACGAAAACAAATAGGCAGTAGGTATATTCAGAGAAACAGCAGAAGAGGCTGAGGAAGCAGAAGATTATACAGTCGGGGCGAGAAAACTGGTTTTTGTGAGACATGAATACACGAAAACGTCTTTTTTACGTTTTCAAAAAAACGTTGCAATTTTTTATTTTTAACAACGAAAAACGAAAATAATTTCTACCAAACGAGTTTTCAGGGGCTGTTTTATTTTTTATAAAAACAACAACGAAAAACGAAAAAATAAAACGGAACCAAACACTACCTAAGCTTATTGAAAATACTATTGATTGGTGCATCTATTGAAAGATCAGTGAAGTTAAATTTAAATTTCTAGTTCTATTAATAATAATTTACTCGATGCTAATGATTCAGACATATTGTATAGGACTAAATAGTTTTTCTTTAAAAATTTTGGAATGAAAGATATAAGAGAGACAACTTATGTGATAGGAATTTTAATATTCCAAAATAGATCACAAGGATTAGTATGATTGTATCAAAAAGATAATATTAAAAGAATTCCTGAGAAATTTAATATGAAAAAATATTCAGCAAAAGTTGTCCCAATATAAAAGGAGGTAAATTTATTCTCATGCATTATCCAAAGAATAATATGAAATGTAAAGAAATGGAATCTATTCCATATGCTTTTGTTATTAGTAGTTTAATGTATTTGCTAACATGCACGAAACCTGATATCAACTTTGCAGTTATAATGTTAGACAAATATCAAAGTAATGCTAGTATAAACCATTGGAAATCTGCAAAGAAAATCTTAAAATACCTTTAAGGAACAAATGACTATATGCTTATAAAAGATCAAATCCATTATTAGTGATTGGATATTTAGATTTAGATTTTGCTGGATGCATTAACGGTAGAAAGTCAACGTTTAACTATATGTTTCTACTAGCAAAATAAGCAATTTCATGGAAAAGTGTTTTAAAAAATTGTCATTGTTTTGACAACTCTTTAGCAATTTTCTTCTCCAAGAATAATAAGTACTTTAGAGGTGTTAAATATATAGAATTGAAATGTTTAAGAAACATGTTTAAAGAATAAGTTTTGGTTATATTGATGATTGTTTTTAATAATGATTTAACACCTTTAAGCTCAATAAAAGTTTTTATTAACAATTTTCTTATTTATATGATTGTGTATACCTAAATGTTATTAAATAAGAAATAAAAGCGTTTATAAGAGATTAACATGGATCTTTATGATATTTATATATCATTTATTCTACTTGACTTGATAATTAGTCCCATAATATATGGAAGGAAGTATATAATGTTAAAGTTTATGACTATTGTAAGTGTATAAGTCGACTTGTACATTATGTAAGTCGACTTATGCTTGCTCGGTACTGATAAGTCGACTTGTTCACTGGTGTAA
>JAOTAZ010000220.1:16554064-16565863 GCA_025629785.1 Erythroxylum oxycarpum | reverse complement strand
AGGGCATAGTTTAATGTTCTGGGTGATCTGTGTTGTAATTCGAGACCCTTAGGCAGGATTGCAATTGCATGAGAACCAAGTTGTATTGTTTGCCCAATTTTGCTAGTTCTTGATACATTTGCTAAATCTCCTTGCATTGTATCAATTTCCAGCTTTGAATTCTTTGATTAAGCTGAATGGGACCAATTATAAGGACTGGCTTGAATCCTTGAATCTTGTTTTGGCGGTTTCTAATGTTAATGTTGCTCTCATTGAGGATGAGCCTGCACAACCTACTGTTAAGTCTTCCGCAGTAGATAGAGTTAAATATGATAAGTGAGTTCGTTCTAACAAGGTTTGTTTGATGACCATCAAGTACACAATGGAAAAGACCATTAAACAGAGAATCACAGAAACTGATAATGACAATGCCAAAAATTATCTCAAGGATGTTGGTGAAAAATTCCAAAAGTTTGATAAGATTGAAAAGTCTAATTACTTGCCTTTACTATCTAAGACCAAGTATGATAGTGCGGGTGGTGTTCGTGAGCATGTTATGAAGCTTGTGAACTGGTATAACAAGATGAAGTGACGTGAGAAAGACGCAGATGATTGACTACTGCTATAGTCATATAACCCGTATGGGTCTACTTAGATCTTTTGATGCCTTGGATTAGTAGGAGTCTGTCTTTTATGTTATTTTGATAGCAATATTATATTTGATTATTTTGTTATTCAGGCTAAAGACTTTTGCTTATAATTGTTTCTATTATTGTTATTGCCATATACTTTATTGATATACTGCGCAGATACGTTTAAATGTTTGTGTATATATGACATTTTGTTGGAGACATTTTGTACCCAGTCTCATTTTGTTGTTATGAGATATTTTTGAAATAATTAAATCGTCAATAAATTCGCAGGCTATCCAAAAATAATTTTTCCACGCGCAAGTGAATAACAAATCACAAAAGCAAAATACCAAAGACGCCAACGTTTGGTAACGTAGTTCGGCACACCTTGCCTACGTCTGCGGGGCCCTCACCCAGATTAAATTCTTTCACTCAAGTTCACAAAAATTACACAAGATTGATCTACCCCGAAAGGCCCAATCTATGTAACCAACCCACAGCCTAACTACCCGTGAAAGAATTCACACCCAATAGTACGACCGCCTCGTACTAACCTCAATAGAGGATTTTCTAACTATTTTTACTCAACGCAATAATAAATAAAAATAGAGAAAGACAACTTCCCTGATTGATAAGCTCTCCAGAAATAGATCTGAAGATATTCAACAAAATAAATCAAGTTGCCGCACCAAGCAATCTTCTTCAAAGACACAGAACATCAGCACCTGCTTGTTACTCCAGTGACCAACGCAGCATCAACAAAAACTTAACTCAATCAAGGGATCAGAAAAACACCAATAACGCAGCAGCCACCCAACCAAATACTGACGCCGTTTCTTTATACCCCAGAAAACCAAAAGCAAGCAAATAATATCAATATCAGAATGAGGATGCCCTACACCCTATGCCACGTCGGCCATATTCACGCAACCTCTCTCTACTTGCTTTTTACAAATCCTTTTCAAATAGGAATGATATCAAAAAACAATCAAACTATCAAAACCAAGCAATTAACGACACTCTCATCTTATGCCACCACACACTCACGTTTTCCAATAAAAGTGGGCAATTAATGCATACTCCAACACTTATGGCAATTAATGCATACTCCCACATTACCCTTATCTCCCATCAACGTATTATCTTTTACCTACATAAACACAGTAATATTAACTGTAGGAATAGATGAGAGACATCCGCAATATCCTCAAATAATAAGAGTCTCACTTCAAATACACAACAACCTCATCTTAATTTGAATGTTATCACAACTGAAACATTATTCAAATACCTTTTGAATCCAAGTCAATATCCAACTAATATCTTATATGTCCAATTAATGAATAATGCCAAAACACATATCCTAACAAAAGTCGATGGGTTTTAGAGTTTCCTATTGTTCAGGTAATGCTTCTGTTTCCTCTTGTATGTGTTTGTAAGTTTAGTAGCTAAACTTATTTTATTGATACTCTTGACTTGAAATGACAGCTTTGTGATATTGGCCTAGGGACAACATGGATTTTTCAGAATTTGTTAACCTGAAGCTTTAAATTTTGGTTTCAATGATGCCCTTTGACATGTATCTATTCGAGGGCAGAGCTCCTCCTTGATAATGTTCATACAATGAGAAGTCTAATCGGAATGTAGGGTTGATTTTGATGAAGACATTATGTAGCTTTGAAGTAGATTAGAAATCATGCAAGGGTTTCATTTGGATGAAGAGTTAGATTTCTATTAAATGAGATATCATCAATGATGTTATTCTTGTACAAAACTCTTTATTTAAAGAAGATTTGTCTTTCTTAGTCATACAGTGATTCTTTGGTTAGATTTTTAATTCTAAAAGTTCCCTTGTCAGGAAGGAAAAGGCATCGATGCTACGTTTTGCTTGTAATTCAGGATTTTATCTTCACAAGTCAGTCTTGCGGTACTTAGAATGAGCTCTTAGTGTTCCCATTGGATTGCATATCATAAAGCTTGGGACGTTAGTTAACTTGCCAAGAAAAATAAAATTTTGAATGGTATGGACTGTTGGTAGCGCTTTGTAAAATTAAACAAAATAATTAGACTAAAAATTATAGCTATTGATGAGTCTATGTCGATTCTACAGAAAGTATGTGTAAAGCTTTTGTAAAAAAAAAATTAGTGTTTGGGTTAGGGAGTTTTGTTGGTTTTTAAATAAGAAAATAAAATGAAGCTAAACTAACAAAATCAAATTAAAGAAAATATCATAAAAAACATAAAACCGATAAATGCGTTAAGGATTTGATTCTTTAGTTCAATCTCAACCTAGATACAATTAAACATACTTTATTAAAGTATTATTCTTATACCTCTCCTAACAATTATTAATTGTTGCTTAACAATAAGCTTTGTTAACCTTAGTTTTTCCTTAGGACATATTCAATTAAAACAAGTTATTTAATCGAACTTAGCCATGGAACAACCTAGAAAAAGCTCTATAGATTTAATTGGATAGTCGAATAACGAGTTAGAAAATGGATTAATCAAGGCAACAAAATAAGTTCAGGTCATTTAATTATGGTTACGTTATCCCCAATGATTTGACACTACTAATTGCTATAAATGAATCAGAAACACAACTATTACGTATTATATTCAAGATTCTAATAATGAGTTCATACATAAACAATCTTAACAATAACTAGATTATGATAATTCATAAACCCTAATCCATAAGCAAAAGATAACTTAAACAATCCCTAGAGAGAGTAAGAACAACAAACACTATGTAAATATGCTTAATTGTATTCTTCGAAGTCGATTTTACCTCCAAACCGAGTTGGGGAAGCCTAACCCTCCATTGGTCTCCAATGGAGTTGTGCTCTACCTCTCATTTGTGTCCCAAAATGATTTATCATGATTCTCATTGTTTATGTCGTCAACATGTTGTATTTATAGTGAAAAATTAGGTTTTAGGTAGACACGTGGCAAAAGTCATGGTCATGAACCTTTGAATCACAGCTGTGAATGACCTCATCGAAGCTCACAACCATGAACTTTGTGTCATGAGTGTGACCAGATTGGTCACGACCGTGACTTTGGTGGTCACAACCATGGCATAATTGTCATGGGCATGATTTTGGTTATGGCCTTTTCTGCGTTATATTCTCTTCATCTTATGCATTTCTTGTCTCCTATTCTCTCTAATCCTTCTCCTTCTTATTCCATGAAGACAATTAAATGTAAATCTCAAGAAGGCAGCTTAACTAGTGTGCTTCAACTCACCTTAACAATTATCCTTTCGAATTGTACCTAAAATCAAATATGAGCTAAAGTGAATGTCTTAAGTATTTTAAAACATTAATCATTAAGTGTTATGGAATAAATGTATCAACAATTAAGCACATATCAAGTTCTCAAGTTCTCCCACACTTAACTTTTGACTATCCTCGAGAAAATCATCAAATCAAGTTCACAACCCAAAATAATTATTCATTTTCTATATTTCCCAAGAACAAATAGTCATAAGAAAAGAGGAATAACTTTTAAAACCATGACAAGAATTTAACATTCAATGCCTGCACTCATGATCAATCAACCATTATTCCCTTTAAAAACTAAGCAATTTAATGACAGATTTGGAAAAAGTGTGTGTGTAAATAACATTGATCCATAGGTACACTCAAACACCATTCATAATCATGACATTCCACAACTTTGCAAATCATTTCGTTTCTACACCACTAAGATTCACATGCACAATCATGAATCAAAAGACTTTTCAAAGGTTGTAATGTGGGCAAGGGTTGAGGTGAGATGCATTTAGGTAACATAGCATAAAATTCATCAAAGCTAGTGAAGCAAAAGTAACACTCAATGCAACATCAAGTGCAAAAACGAACATTCACTCAAAACTAGGTACCATCAGCTATGATGAATGCAAAAACTATGTTTCAACTCAAATTAAAGCTCTCACAACATAAACCACATGAAGCATAAGAAATTAGAAGGAATCACTCATAAAAATTGATGATAACAATACCTTGAAACTATAAGGAGTAAACCTTCAAAGCAACATCTACCTCATATGCATTATACTCAAGTACCCATTCCATACAAATTTTGGAGGAGAAATTAATCATGAATAACTTTTCAAAATAATTGCATTTCTCCCTGACAACTTTATTTAAACATTTCTTTTCTTATATTTTCTTTTTTCGATAAAAATTGAAAGAAGCTACATTAACATTAGAATTTGTTGACAAGACATAAAATGACATTTCAACGATTATAGCCAACCCACATATATACACACCCTACACTTATACTTTTGTGCATCCATAATCATCAACGATTAAAAAATGGTCCACTAGCGTTAAGGCTTGGATAGGAAATTTGGTTAAGTTTAAAGCATGCAATATGGTTAACACGAAAAGAAAAGACAAATAAAGCTCAAGGGGGTTTAACAAAGGGAAAGTTCATATCAAAAAGTAGGCTATTTGGCTAATGTAACTTGTGAAACAAAGAGTGTCTATATCATTTCCATGTTAATACATGTGATAAAAATGTGGTCTTGAATAGAAAATCAAAGCAAAGTTAGGGTGTACATGTCATGAAGGTCACATATAAACTGTAACACCCCCACTACCATAAAGTACGAACCGAAATAGCCTAAGGACATTCCATTACATACCCTATAATAAGGGTGTGTTAGAGTAATTATAAATCTCACTTAAACATGGCATCATCATTCTTTATTCTCCTATAAGACATCCCCAAGGAAACACAATAATTTAAAACCAAACTTCCTCATTTATTCCATAAATCCGAACGTAAAGTACATTGTATCTTTCGAATATCCATATATGTACACCATCATATCCTAATACAAAATATGCTACATGTAAGAGGAAGTACACAAAATGTCTAACTAATCCTTCAGTCCCAACTGATAAACCTTTAAGCCATATCTTCTCCCAAAAGTATAAGAATATACTTCTTGTAGCATCTCTCAGTAGCTAATGTCCTCTCTCGGTTCTGAAAAATCAACGTGTAATTTTGGTCAATTTTGCGAACTTAATAAGATAACCATCATTGATGGTTCATTCCATTCATGCATCACATCAATACATGTAACATATAATTCACATCTTTGCATATGCACATAGTATCTCATTTCACATTCTCATTCGGCATAAGGCAACAATACAATTTGATTAGTCAAACATACGTATTAAAATGTATGTGCAATGTTCGTGGGACTCACTTTCTTTTATTATTATTGTTGTAATCGAGTGCCCTTTTTCTAGCTCATATCCCTTAGTGGATACCGAGTTGTATCAAATAATGTCCCATATCCCTTAGTAGATACCAGGTACATTCACAACTAAACCTGAGGCTCTGATCACAGTCTGAGCTTTAAGCTCTTTATACTGGCGACTCCACTTACAACTACCTTTATCTTTCATGCGTTCACGTAATGGATGCTTCACATTCTCATATTCTTAATCAATCTCATTATTTCACATTCACATTCAAATCACATTTATCATCAGACTTTAGGTCCGACATTCAACAAAAATTGTTAAGAAAATATTTATTTCTTCTCATTCACATACAAGTAGCACTTCAATGTCACATTTATTCATCAGAAGCCTCGGACCTTCAGTGTCCGGAATCTACACAATCAAATCACATTCATTTGATAATTTAAACATGATATAAAACAAACAATTAATTGAGTGAAACTGTCTAAGTTACTCACAGTTTGCTCCCGAAGCTATTGCCTCAAAGTTTCAGCAACGTCTGCATATTGACATTCCAATTACTCCTCTATATCATCCAATATATACACATATCACAATTTTGCACAATTGTATAAGTGTCTATTGATGTACATATATGTATATGAAATATGTACAATGCATGTTTAATGAAATTACTGGTTACATTTCCTTAATACTCGTCTCAAAATCAATTCACATGATCTTTGAATCATTCCTTAACATCTAATACACTCTTCTTACGTTAATAACTCAATCCTACTTCAATTAGGCTCATTCAATATCACTATCAAGCCTAAATATCTCATTGGACAAACATTGATAAGTCAATCATTTATAAACAAACATATCTTGGGACAAAGGCATAACTTTTTTTTGAAGATGTCAGATTAATTTCATTCTGAGACGTTTTCGAAGAGGACTTCGAGATCTACAAATTTTGTGAAGACCCCAAAGAGAATCGTGAATTTCTGAAAGTGTACAGTGAATGTCTGTTTAACGGACATACACCTCCCCCTAACGGACATACACGGGGCTGGGACATTTTTCAGACCCGTGAAGGTCGTTTAGTGGACTTACGCAGCGTTTGGTTTGCATTTTCAGCAGACGGGACGAGACGGGACGGAACAGAACAAGAATCAAAGACAGTTAGATGTTTGGTTGCAGTGGACAGAACAGAGATAATTGTCTTCATCCTAAGTACAAAAATGTGTTTGGTTGCCGAGGACATAACAGAAAATAATGTTAATGACGGAAATGCCCCTATAGTATAATAAGAATAGTAGATGTAATTCATTGAATATTTGATAATTGTTGCAATATTTATTTTACAATTTTGAATTATGTTATTATTATTATTATTATTATTATTATTAGTAATTATTAATATTAATTAATAATATTAATTAATATTATTATTGGTGTTAGGTTTGGAAAGATGAGGCTATTTTTTACATTTCCAATTCTTGTCCATAGGACAAGAATTTTCGTACCTCAGTTTTGAGAGGAACAGAAATTTCTGTCTTCGTCCTCTGAGGATGGAACAAAATTTTCTGTCATCGATAAGCAAACACGTCGAAGGACAAAACTTTTTTGTCCTTGTCATTCGTCCTCACGTCCGAGGACGGTAACCAAACAGTGTGTTAATATATGTTAACGGGCATGGTTGAGGCTAAGAGTCTTTTCAGATCTGAGAAGGTCCGTTTAGCAAAGTTAAGGTCCGTTTAACGGACATAGGTGAGACAAAACTCACTCAAGAGCCATCCCAATGGTTTCTACTATCCTAACCTTCCTTTCACTCTAAATTGCCCCAAATTTACTTCCTCTAATGCAACATCATTTCATAACAATTCAAATACCAATTTGATTTCATTAAACTCTCTAATCTCTACTCATTTGATTTATTACTTACAACCAATTCTCCTTATTCACAAATTCCTATCTTTCTTTTCCATAACATATCTCACTTACATGTAACAGCAATTCATATTCACAATTCATCATCTCAACTTTATAACTTCTTCAAGTATACCTAATTTCAACTCAACATTGTCCATACACAATTCATATTCCCTACTTGATCATAAACACTCAAAATAGAACATATTCTCATACATTCAAAATAGAACACATCATATACATTCATCTACAAATTTGCTACACCCAGTTCTCAATTTCATGTCAAGTATTAAGACTCTTAAAGACAGAATGTAAATTTGATATCTTCATGAAAAATGTAGCCATATGTCTCTATTTAATTCAAATCAAGAATCATCTCATTTAGATAACTACAGAACAAGTTATGGCTAAAACATAAAAGCATAATTAATGAACAATGTTACTACTACATTTTCCATCACTCATCTTCCAATTTTATAGATTTTACACCTAACATAACTTGCACAAAGATTACCTTTTCTACTTCATTTACTCTTCATTCTCGACTCCATTTCAACTCCAAAAGATTCATAAGACAAATCATGATCTATATTTGATCATTAACCCAAACACAGAACATGTGCATACACCATTTATTATAAATTTTCTACACTAATCCGAACATCATTATGATGACCATTCCATCTCAAAAACATCTCTATAACAATATATGAATTATTACCCATCATACATATACAAGAGCAAGACATTTACATAAATTTTTCATCACCCATGACACATACATAAATGTTGAATAATCAAGTCATCAAATCTTAATTTACTCATCATTCTAGCTTCATTTAACCAAAACCCTTGATATTTTAAGCATAACTTACTTGATTTAGCTTCCAATTCTTCAAAATTTTCATGAACACCAAGACTCCCTAATTTTTCATGCATCCTACGTACATCATCATGGATATTGGAAGGTTTAGGTTTTCTTGTGGCAATGAAGAAGACAACATGGTGGAAGTGGCAAGTGAAAGATGAGAGAGCTAGTTTCAATGTTGGTGAAGGTTGGCAACAAAATTTATGAAGAAGGTGAAGAGCTTGAAGAAAATGGGAAAGGTCATGTAGAAGAGAAGGAAGCAAGAAAAAAAACAAGAAATAACTTGGTCTTTCAATTGAAAGAATCGTGAGAGAGAGGAGTGGTGAGTGGTAATGACACTTGTCACTGCCACTTGTCACCTTCTTATCGTCCCATGTGGACCCTTATTAAAAACTAGTCTATTTCTCTCTAATTTCTAATCCAATTGTCTCCCAATTTTCAATGACACTTGTAAACAAATCCCAAAGTCATTTATCGAAATTTCCATTGTCATTGGACAGTAATTTCTACTACCATTTATCAGTTACCTTGTCACTTGGCATTTTTCCTAATCCAAAATTGCCCAAAGTTTCATAAATTTCCTAAATTTCACCAAAAATTTTAAATCACTAAATACACTCTCCAAATCAGTTTTCAATATATAAAAATCACAATTCTCAATATAATCACAATTATACCTATAACATGTCGATAAATGCATGTACAATTATTTTAGTGTACAAAAATTCAATATTCACGCGTATGTGTATGCCTTATTATGCATGAGCATGTAATGAACATTCTAATTTCTTAATAATCTCTCATATTTACTATTCTAGTCTCAACATAGGTAATGGGATATTACATAAATGAAAGACAATGAGACTGATACAAATGTGTCAGTTTATAAAGGCTCAAAATCTTATTGACTTGTGTCTACCACTAGTCATTACTCTTCTAAAGATAATGCATATTGACCAATCAGAAGACTAAAAGTACATGCTCAAGTTTCCATGAGCTTTTCTAGTCAATTCACTCTCTAATCATGACTATATAGTCCTAGAAATAATAGAAAAAGAGAAATTGTTTGTTTGTTTGTTTGATTCACTCTCTCTCTTTTTTTTAAAACATAAAAACACATAAGAAACAAACCATTTTAAAAACATATATGCATATCCTAACAAATGTGAAAATGTAAAGGAAAAGAAATGAGCTTCCCTTGGGTTGCCTCCTAGGCAGTGTCTTTGTTTAGTTTCGCTTGCTCAGCTCCATACTTTCCTCCTCATGTGACAAAATCATGATCTTTTGGTGTCACAGTTTGCGCTTTCTCCACTTGAGGTTGTTCAGGATAGGGCCTTAGTTAATGATTATTTACTTATATTGGCTTCCCTATCTTTAAATTTTTAATCTCTATTGATTCCCCGCATTCTTAGAATATCTCAAATGTCTCTTCACCTATTTTCTCCTTGTTTAATTTCTCCAATCTATTACATAAAGGTGAAGGGATAGTATTAACAACAATTTGGAACTCAGTATTTACCTTTGAGCTACACGATATATCCTTTTGTGCTTTAACCTCCTCCTCAACTTCAATTTATTAACTGAAGAATTAAGTGATATAACTTAATCATACCGACATCTAGTCATTACAATGTCCAAATTATGAGCCACTTCTTTAGTTATAAGGTACTACATATTAAAGGATAAGCCTTAGATGTTGAATCCTGATTTTTTCTAAATTTCTTATTAATTGTTTAATTATTTAGTTATGTTTGTTAGTTGGTTTAATTATTTATTTATGTTGTGTTTGTTGGTTTAATTATGATTATTATTATTGAATTGGGTCATTAATAAGAAATTTGAGGGAAGGACTAGAATTAAACCTGCTCACGCTTTTTGACTTCGGATAGTTAGGCTTCGGGAACAAGGTCCAATAACATGGTTAGGCTCCAGGAATGGGACCTAACATTAGAAGTTGTTCACGTTGAAAAAAATTTAAACACTTGTCTTGTTCTCTTTCTTACATTAGATACAACATTCCCTTCTTGTTGGGTAGGAAAATCACCTTCAACATCCTCACTATCATCCTGACCACCTAAATAAGAACTTTCACTACTAATTTTGTAGTTAAGTCTTTACTTTTGATCTCTCTTATACTGATACTCTTTAAGCAAAACTTTCATTTTTCATTTCACATCATGAATCACTTTCTTACGAAGCCCCACATCACCTTTAATCCTAGCCAAATGCTTATTTAATGTGGCGACTCTCACACCTTTCAAATGTTTGCTGCAATACAAACAAATGATATGATTTTTCATTCTGAGAACTAATTTAGCATGCTTTTAAGTTAGATCATCTAATATTCCTAAACCTGAAGCAGATGAATTATTAATAGTACTTAAACTTCCCTCCAGTTATCTGTAAAAATAAATGTAATTGAATAAATATAATAAACTAAAAAATAACACGTACACCTATAAATTATAAACCAATAAATAAAAAGTTGTCAACATCAAGCTATAATGTTGGAGAGAAACGTCAGAGTCGAAGGGTCTTAAAGTGAGCAAGACTAAGACTGAGTATTTAGAACGTAACTTTTCTAGCCATCAGGGGACAACTTATGTGGAGATAAATATTGGACCAAAAGTTATACCACGGAAGGAGTGTTTTAAGTACCTAGGTTCTATTATCCAAAGCAATAGAGAGATAGTTAAGGATATAATAATCATATCAGATTAGGGTGGCTCAAATGGAGAAGTGCATCAGGAGTTTTATGTGACAAGAAAATACCACTCAAGTCAAAGGTAAATTCTATCTTTTAGCGAGTAGGCCAACCATGTTATATGGGGCGAAGTGTTGGCTTCTCAAACAAATACATATCAATAAGCTTTTGGTGACAGAGAAGGGGATGCTCTGGTGGATATATAACGTTACCAGAAGAGATATGGTCAAAAATCTAATGGTAAGAGACAAATTAAAGGTGGGTGGTATTATTGACAGATTGAGATAGATAAGGCTTAGGTAGTTCAAACATGTTAAGAGGAGAGATTGTTGGACCCCGAACTTTTATTGGAGAGTTTATTTATTAAATGAAATTAAATGAGAAATTAGTGGTATTAAATGTTTTATTTAGGTAATGTGAATTGGGAAAATTTCAATGATATTTGAGGTTAATGTATGGAATGAGTGTTTT
>JAOTAZ010000220.1:16499388-16519734 GCA_025629785.1 Erythroxylum oxycarpum | reverse complement strand
TTAGGTCAACGTCGACGTGACTACGAAACGGTTTCCTCTTACCCAAACACACTCAAGTTTCATGCTCAAATCATCCATTCATGTACAAAATGCCATAATTCAATTAATGGCATGATAATCAAAGTGTCAAGCATTTATAGATGCATAACATGTCAAATTCCCAATTCCGTTGTTTTATCATGCACATATACACATTAAGATCAACATTTCAACAAGTCATACAAATCATTTAACATATAATCCACACATCATGCATTTGCCCATATCACACAATAACTAGAAAGATTTTACCCACCTCAAAAATCTTGAAATTTCCAAGATTAATGGCTTCCCTCTTCTTGCTCTTGGATAGCCCTTTGATTGCCTAAAACACAACAATAATCTCATCAATTCTTCTAATTTTCGAAATTCCCCCTTTTTAAAACCCTAAAATTTACATAACCTACTTCAAGCTTCCATTTAACCCATTCATAAATCCTATAGGTTAGAAACTCAAACCCTAGGTGAAAACATCCAAAAACCATAGAAATCACTATTCATCTTCTTCTTCCTCCACTTTCTCTCACTAGGATTTCTTTCCATCACAAACCCTAACCTCATTTCTTAACAAAACAAGAAGAAAAGTGAAAGAACTTACCTTAAAACCTTGATTCTCCACCTCTTCCACGATTTTCCTCTTTCTTTCCCTTGGATTTCGATTTTTCTCCTTCTCTTTCCTTCTCCCTTCACGTCTTCTTCTCCTCCCTCTCAAGCTTCCACGACAATCTTCCTCCCCCTTCTTCTAATTTTTGTCATTTTATTCCTCTTACATTTCCCATTATGCCCCTCACTTAAGAGCCCCTTCCAACTATGCCCTTGGTTAGTTTTAAATGGCTCTTACCAACTTGGTTCCTTCCTAACTAACCTCTAACTCTTCAACTTTTGTCTTTTAGTGTCTCTACCACCACTTCCATTTAATACACAACATAAATTCTACTTAACCTGACATTCCGATTAAAACTTAAATTCTATTTCTTCCCAATTCCATAATTTCTTCTTTACTTTATACATAGCTAAATACCAAACATTTCTTATTTAATAGTCCTAGCTTACAGGAGGGTTCGAGGTCCAACAGACACGTTCTCCTGAGTGAGTGTGCGGACAATATCTATGAGCGGGTGGTCTGGGATGTTACATTGTAGGTGTTGAAAAATGGGTCATAGTTTCTCTAATTTGATTTAGCAAAACCTCCCACGACATTCACCTGTTATGCTTTTTCCTCCTGCAAAATCGGACATGCATTAATAGAGTATCTTAACATCACACATATTCTATATACCTTTGCTTCTTCTTTCTTTATAACTGCAATTTGTCGCACTAAAGAAGTAAGGTCATCCACTCTCCAGTGTTTTCACATTCACTTCATTCACGTGTTTTGAACCATCTCCAGCACGTATCCCGAATTGTTGTGTATTGGAAGCCATATTCGCTATCAAATCCCTTATGGCTGTCGGTGTTTTGTCTACTAAAGTATCACTGCTTGCAGTATCAATCTTAATCCTATCCGTGAGCAAAATACCTTCATAGAAGTATTGAATCAACAACTAGTCGGTTATTTGGTGATGGGGACAGCTATGGCAAAGTTTCTTGAATCTTTCCAAATAGTCATAAAGTGTCTCTCTCATATGTTGTCAAATGCTACAAATTTCCTTTCGGATGTTGGTTGCTCTTGTGTAACACCCTCTTACCTTAGGGTTCATACCGGGATGCCCTGAGAACATTCCAGTACATAACTTATGATAATGGTGTGTTACGATTAATCATTACATTTACATAACATGGCATTATATATCTTTATTCTCTTATGAACATCATTAAGAAATTCACAATATTTTATGTAGCACCCCACTCCCGCAAGACCCAAACCCGACATCAATGGTAATATTCGAGTCCGTGCCCGCGAAGGTGGAATGCTAAGGCACTCAATCATTCACAAGCCGGTATAAAATTTTTTTTGTTGTAAAACTCTAACATTGCAGAAGTCCATTTCCAAATTGGGTCAAATAACTAAAACAAAATCGATAGAATACAGTTTTCATTAGCCAATTGGGACCCAATTTCATTCATAACCCTTTTTAGTTATAAACCATTCCACTTTGGGCCGTTTGGGCCCATTTCAAAGGCAAAACACTTACAAACATTTCCAATTGGCAACATTGATACAAATAGAAATATCCGCATTTAAATCAATCCCATTTACAAAAATTCCCATACTTCACTATTTATGACAGACAGAAATATTCAAATACCTATTGTACAGAAATCGCGAAATACACTTTATACAAAAATAAGAAAATCCTAATGCAGACACGAACTGATCCCAACCTCTAACTTTCCCATGCATGCAGTAAGTATACTCCCGTTGCATAACGGGGTATTCTTCGGAGTCCTGAAAAATAAATTGCAATTTTTGGGTGAGTTTTGCGAACTCAGTGAGTGACCAACATTGATGGCTCACCCAGTCATATAGCACATATTTCACATTCATATCATGCCATATCTCACGTTTAATTTCACACTTCACGTACAATACAATGTAATCATTCATTTGATGCATATGAGACCTACTTTCCATTTGTTACTTTGTTGTGACCGAGTGCCTAAACTGTCCCATATAGGGCTCATTAATAACTGTTCCTTATCCGCTGGGGATATAGGGCTTATTAAACATTGAGCCTTAGGCTCTGAATCACTATCTAAGCTCGAAACTCATTTCCACTCGTTGAGCTTTAAGCTCTGATCATTGACTACTCTGGTCACAACTGCCATTATATTACATGCATTTATGCAATGGAATGAATCAATCATATTTGTATGTTCCCATTCGATCTCATTCCCATAACATCGGACCGTAGTCCGACATTCGTTATATAAGTGCGATTTCTCATTCAAACACATTTATCATTACATTATGCGCACTTAATTCATCCTTCACATTCAAGTAGCACTTCAATACCCAAATCAAATAACACAATCATCGGACCTCCTGTTCGGAACCCAATATAAGCAAACACATTCATATAATCAATCCATAGTTCATCAATGCCAAAATTTAAACAAAACAAACAATGAAAGGAGACCATCTAGGTCTACTCACAGTACGCTCCAGATTAACATTAGCTTCCATGATCTGGAAACGTCTGGATGTGGACGTTCTATCATCAATATGCAAAACACATTTTGCACAAACCACTAATTGCACAATCACAAAACCAATCAATTTTCATACATGTATATGTGTAATGTGTAATGCATGCTCAATAACAATCCCGAGTATATGCTTACATTCACACCTTATGCCCATTCTCAATTTCATGCTTCAAATTGTCTAATTGAACTTAGGCTTATACTTCATTTCATAAGATCACTCTAAGTTATCCATTCAAGCTTTACTTTTTGTAAGTGTCTAGCTTATCCATAAGCTTACATCTCAAGAACACTTGATCACTTTATATCTAACTCAATTTCCTGTCATTTCTTTTCTAACCCCCATATGATCTTATAAGATCCAATTCTCTTTCATAATTAATCACTTAACACCTATTACTCAAATTCCTTGAATAGCATTACAAGCATATAAACATTTTCATCTCCATTCCACTCATGCATTTGACACTTTGATTTCATCCATTCGTTCACTAAGTTTTAACCTTCAATTTCACTTCAAACCTTTCATATATTAGTCCCATAAACCAAGGATCATTCTAGGTTCACTTTAAGACCCATTTGAGGCTTAATTAGCATCATTTGACCCGTGAATGTCTGTTAAACGGACACACATCAACCTGGGGGTATTTTTCACCCGAGAAGGTCCGTTAAACGGACCTCCATGTCCGTTTAACGGATATCTATCTTCCACAACCCCCTTCCTTCTAAGCCTTTTCCGAGCTTACTACACTTACCCCATCATTCAATATCCCCATAAATTTCAGAAAAATTTCCTAAAATTCTCCAAAATTTCCAAAACAACAATTTCACTTTCCAAAACAATTTTCAATACCAATAACCCAAAATTCTCAAAACAACCACATTTATTACTAAATATACTGGAAATGTCAATGAATGCATGTACAAGTAATTTCATGTGTAAAACGTTCATTATTCATAAGTATGTGTATGTCGCAATATGCATAAGCATGCCAATGCATTTCTAGCCCCTCAATGATTAATCCTATTTACCATTTTACCCTTCCCAGTGAGAACGGGATGTTACAGTATACCCCCTTAAATTTTTCTTGCCATGATTTAGTTTCCATTATTTATCAATTAATACAATTTCTTTTTTCAAAAAACATAGATCATCTAATATGATAATCTCATTGCAAAAGGACCACTTATGTATTACGTCACAAGTTAATCTTTAAAATAAGTCCATTAACTATTACACTAAAGTTCTTTATACCCTTATTAATAGCAGCTCTTCTTTTATCTTAATTACTGATATTGTCTACGATAGGCTTACTATCTAGGAGGTTGAGTGATTTTTAAGCTTGTTACTAAAGAAAAAACTGAAAGCATTGTGAAATCCCTCTAAGGCCCTTAGGGTTGATGATCTTAAAATGAACTTGTAGAAGACTTGACATTTTATAGGCAATATTATGCTAAAAGCTATAATAAATTCTTTCTCAATAGGAAGTTATTGAAGAATTCAAGATAAATTTCATTTGTTTGGTGCCTAAGGTTAAAGATCCCAAATCAACGTAAGAATATTGTTCTATAGCCTGCTGGAACTCAATTTATAAAATCATTGCCAAGGTTTTAGCAGGGCGATTTAAGTATATGCTTCCAAACCATATTCACATGTAGCAAGGTGCATACATCACTAAATGAGTGATAAGTGACAATGTCACATTGGTACAAGAATTAATAAGGAATTACACCAGAAAGATTTGCAAAAAAATTCATTTTTAAAATTGATTTTCTTAAGGCTTATAATTTTTCATTCTTAAAACATTAAAAGCTTATGGCTTTCCCTGAAGTGTTACAACGAAATGACACTGGAATGATCTAGGTGACTGTATAACGAATATCATGAGCATATTATCAATTGACACATCACATTAGAAATACACTAGACATATCTTGACTCTTGATTTGGGGACAAGTGTATATGTACTATGGAAAGAACGTAATCTCAAAAGGTTTACAACTGCAAGCCCATCAAGGGAAGTTGCTCACTATGTTATTATCCAACATATACGGGAGCTATTGATAGTGTAGAACCTCATCTAATAATGTCCAAATGATATCTCATTTTTATTGAATATGTAACCTCATGTATGTCTGCTCTATTACTACTTGATTTTTGTGAGGGTTTTTATTCCTTTCAAATCTATGTAAGGAGTGTAAATGGTATACCCCTTAAATTTTTCTTACCAAGATTTATTTTCCATTATTTATCAATTAATACAATTTCATTTTTCAAATTACAAAGATCATCCAATATGATAACCTTTTTGCAAAAGGACAACTTATATATTACTTCACAAGTTAATCTTTAAAATAAGTCCTTTAACTATTTCGCTAAAGTTCTTTATACCTTTATTAATAACAACTCTTCTTCTATCTTAATTACTGATATTGTCTAAGATAGGCTTACTATTTAGAAGGCTAAGTGATTTTTAAGTTTGTTACTAAAGAAAAAATTGAAAGCATTGTGAAATCCCTTTAAGGCCCTTGGGCTTGATGATCTTAAAATGAACTTTTACAAGACTTGGCCTCTTATAGGCAATATTATGCTAGAAGCTGTAATAAATTCTTTCTTAATAGGAAGTTATTAAAGAATTCAAGATAAATTTCATTTGTTTGATGCCTAAGGTTAAAGATCCCAAATCACTGTAGGAATATTGTCCAATAGCCTGTTGGAACTCAATTTATGAAATCATTGCCAAGGTTTTAGCAGGGAGATTTAAGCAAATGCTTCCAAACCATATTGACATATAGCAAGGTGTATATATCGCTGAAAGAGTGATAAGTGACAATGTCACATTGGTACAAGAATTACTAAAGAATTACATCGGAAAGATTTGCAAGAAAATTTGCATTTTTAGAATTGATTTTCTTAAGGCTTATAACATTTCATTCTTAAAACATTAAAAGCTTATAGATTTCCCCGAAATGTTACAACGAAATGTCACTGGAATGATCCAGATGACTCCATATCGAATATCATGCACATATTATCAATTGACACATCTCATTAGAAATACACTAGACATATCTTCACTCTTGATTTCGGGACTTATGTATATGTACTATGGAAAGAATGTAATCTCAAAAGGTTTACAACTGGAAGCCCATCAAGGGAAGTTATTCACTCTGTTATTATCCGACATATACGGGAGCTATTGATAGTGTAGAACCTCATCTAATAATGTCCAAATGATATCTTATTTTCGTTGAATATATGAGCTCATGTATGTCTGCTCTATTAATTTTTTATTTTTGACGGTTTTTATTCCTTACAAATCTATGTAAGGAGTGTAAAGGGTATACCCCCTTAAATTTTGCTTGCTATGATTTATGTTCTATTATTTATCAATTAATACAATTTCTTTTTCAAAAAACAAAAATCATCCAATATGATAATCTCTTTGCAAAAGGACAACTTATGTATTACTTCACAAGTTAACCTTTAAAATAAGTCCTTCAATTATTTTTCTAAAGTTCTTTATGTCTTTATTAATATCAACTCTTATTCTAACTTAACTACTGATATTGTCTAAGATAGGCTTACTATCTAGGAGGTTGAGTGATTTTTAAGGTTGTTACTAAAGAGAAAATTGAAAGCATTATGAAATCCCTTTAAGGCCCTTGGACCTGATGATCTTGTAATGAACTTTTAGAAGGCTTGGCCTTTTATAGGCAATATTATGCTAGAAGTTGTAATAAATTCTTTCTATATAGGAAGTTATTAAAGAATTCAAGACAAATTTCATTTGTTTGGTGCGTAAGGTTAAAGATCCCAAATCATTGTAGGAATATTGTCCGATAGCCTGCTAGAACTCAATTTATGAAATCATTGCCAAGGTTTTAGCAGGGAGATTTAAGCAAATGCTTCCAAACCATATTGACATGTGGCAAGGTGTATACATCACTGAAGTATTGATAATTGACAATGTGACATTGGTTGAAGAATTACTAAGAAATTACACCAGAAAGATTTGCAAGAAAATTTGCATTTTTATAATTGATTTTCTTAAGGCTTATGACTTTTCATTCTTAAAACATTAAAAGCTTATAGATTTCCTTGAAGCATTGCAACGAAATGTTACTAGAATGATCTAGGTGACTCCATATCGTATATCATGCACATATTATCAATTGACACATCTCATTAGAAATACACTAGACATATCTTCACTCTTGATTTGGGGATTTTTGTATATGTACTATGGAAAGAATGTAATCTCAAAAGGTTTACATCTGGAAGCGCATCAACGGAAGTTATTGACTTTGTTATTATCCGACATACACGGGAGCTATTGATAGCGTAGAACCTCATCCAACAATGTCCAAATGTTATCTCATTTTCAATGATTATATGAGCTCATGTATGTCTGCTTTATTACTTCTTGATTTCTATAAGGGTTTCTATTTCTTACAAATCTATGTAAGGAGTGTAAGGGGTATACCCCCCTTAAATTTTGCTTGCCATGTTTTATTTTCCATTATTTATCAATTAATACAATTTCTTTTTTCAAAAAACAAGATAATCCAATATGATAATCTCTTTGCAAAAGGACAACTTATTTATTACTTCACAAGTTAATCTTTAAAATAAGTCCTTTAACTATTTCACTAAAGTTCTTTATACCTTTATTAATAACAACTCCTCTTCTATCTTAATTACTGATATTGTCAAAGATAGGCTTACTTTCTAGGAGGTTGAGTGATTTTTAAGCTTGTGACTAAAGAAAAAATTGAAAGCATTGTGAAATCCCTTTAAGGCCCTTGGGCCTGATGATCTTAAAATGAACTTTTAGAGGGCTTGGCCTTTTATAGGTAATATTATCCTAGAAGCTGTAATAAATTCTTTCTCAATAGGAAGTTATTAAGGAATTCAAGATAAATTTCATTTGTTTGGTGCCTAAGGTTAAAGATCTCATATCATTATAGGAATATTGTCAGATAGCCTGCTGGAACTCAATTTATAAAATCATTGCCAAGGTTTTAACGGGGAGATTTAAGCAGATGCTTCCAAACCCTGTTGACATGCAGCAAGGTGTATACATCACTAAAAAAAGTGATAAGTGACAATGTCACATTGGTATAAGAATTTCTAAGGAATTATACCGAGAAGATTTGCAAGAAAAATTGCATTTTTAGAATTGATTTTCTTAAGGCTTTTAACTTTTCATTCTTAAAACATTAAAAGCTTATAGATTCCCTTAGGATTCATTTAGCTGGTGGAGCAATGCATCACTACTGTGTCCTTCAAGATCATTATCAATGGTGAACCAATAAGAATCATTATAGGGGCTAGAGGGTTAAGACAAGGAGATCCAGTATCTCCTTTATCTTTTTACTTTGGAAATGGAAGTGTTCATTAAGTTATTAAAGAGAGATGTGGATCAAAACAAAGACTTTAAATATCATTCTAGGAGCAAGAGACACGGCTTCTTAAGTTAGAATTTTGTTAAAGGTCTTATATTATTTGCAATGGCTGATGCTAACTCAATAATCTCTCTTATAACCACGTTGAATGTTTTTCCCAAGCCATCAGGATTACAAACCAATAGCAGGAAGAGTACCTTCATTCTATCTACTAGTGCTACAACCCAAGCTAACTGCATCTCATTTATAACAGGCTTCCAACTCCAGAACTTGCTCATCACCTATCTTGGAGTCCAAATTTTTTCTTCCAAACTAACCAATTCTATTTATAAGCTCCTCGTAGAGGGAATTGAGAATATAATTCACAATTTGAGCTCCAAATCTCTTTCCATAGCTGGTAGGGCTCAACTGATTCCATCAGTTATAAGCTCTATTGATATCTACAGGATGTCTCACCTTGGGTTTTCCGCTAGGGTTTCAAAGACTATTAACAAATTGCTAAGGCAATTTATATGGTATGGTTAAGAGAACAAATACTCCTTATTAAAAGTAAAATGAACTGAGGTCTGCTTTTCAGAAGTAAAGGTGGTTTAGGCTTCATTCAAATGAAACTAGCTAACACTTCAATGTTACTTAAGATAGTTTAGAGGCTCTGGAGAGACAAGCAATCCTTATGAGTCCAATGGATCCATTCCTACTATTTTAAAGGCTCTAATATATAGAACTTTAAAATCTAACAAAATGCTTACTCCTTTATCATTTTTCTGGGTAGAGTACGGGACAAGATCAATAGCCTCATATCATACAAAGTTGGGAATGATGCTGATATATATTTCTGAACTAACAGATGGACTCCTTTCGGAGTATTGGAGGATACTGGGGATCTTCGAGCTTTAAAGAACAACTTGAACCTACAAGTGACTGGCTCCAAGTTCTGCAGAACAAAGCTTATTTGATAAACACACTCCTATTACCTGCAAGTGTTGTGATGGAGTGTCTGGGACTCCTCCTCCCTTAACCAATGTCTCGGTTTCGAGTCTTGATAATGGAGCCGTAGTTGTGAGGGAAAGTTTTGCCGCCTATATAATTCAACCTGACTCGAATCCGAATTAGTCGATTGCCCGTGTGGCGTCGGATAACCGAATGGTTTAACCGAAAAAAAAAACACACTCCTATTGACCAATATAACCTCTTTCATCGTCAATTTCAGCTTTGTACCAGATAATGAGGACAAAGCACGCTGAGAAGGACATTCTCTGGGGAAATTTTCTGGTGCCTCTTATAAGAAGCTAATATGGTCCCCTTTGGAAAGTGCGACCTGGAGCAAAATTGTACGGTTTGCTATAAAAGTTAAAATAGCAATGATGTAAACATGAGACCTAGATGCAGAAAGCTTGAAAGGGTAGCTTTAGTTGTTGCTATGGATCCCACTTGGATTATATTATTGCTGTACTCTAAGGAGTCTTTCCCTCCTCAAAAAAATTTCAATAGTTTAATAATGTGAAATATTTTAATTAAAATATTATAAATTAAATAAAATATAATTATTGATGTTTTCTGGCTGACAGAATTTTACGTGGAAAAACAGCGGATACCAATGTTGGGTGTCGATGTATCTCATAAGAATATTTGAAACATCTATAAATGCACACTGACTTTGCATACACGAGTATGATTGAGTACGTTGCATGAATTGATTAGACGAATAATTAATTATGTCCCTTCATTGAATTTGGATCGGAGTCGGGTCCAAATTAATTTACTCTACACCCACAATATTCCTCCAAGTCTAGGCAATTGCAAGAATTCAATTCCTGAATTCTCACTCCTATAAAAATCTTCTAAACCAAAAGCATGTTGTATGCGCCTAGACACCATGATTCACGAACAATCGAGCTCAGCTCAGGCCTAGTTGATGGTTGCGGCTTGATTGATAACAACCCATTCTCCGTAAACCCCCAGTGTTTCTTCTTTTACTTATTTTCCATATTTTTTCTGATAGGTCTCATAACCTATATACAGTAGAGTTGAGAAACGTTCACTTGCAAGGACCTCTAGAATTAGCCCCCAGATCCTCCGTCTAATTCCCTGTGTACTAACTTTGTCATTTTAGTCATCTACTCACATAAGTGAGATGACTAAGATGACAAATTCCCTGTGTACCAATTCTGTCCAATGTCATCTTAGTCATCTACTCACATAAGTGAATGACTAAGATGGCATTGTACAGAGTTGGTATACAAGAAATTAGACAAAGGATCACCTCTCTTAGAATTAATTCAGCGCCTTGAAGCTTAATCAAGATCCCGCCCTTGGATGATGCATAGACTTCCCAGAAGATGATGACACGTGTATAAATTTCGACTTCTATACTTGCAGTTTTTGTCCGATACATCAAGTAATAAATGTTTAACGACCTAAACGCCAACTGCTAATTAATCCCGTTTGGAATATACGGAACAATGTTGTATGCCACTATTGATATCCCTTAAAGGACCGTTAATAAAATGTTTAGATTGGTCCACACGGGTTAACACTTCTTACCAATATGTTTACATGTGCTTAGAAAAAAGCAGTTAGGAACAGAAAGTCCGTCGAGAAGTAGATGTTTGCAATGATTCACAGTTTGTTACTTTGACTTTGGAATTGAGATGTCTGCAATTTTTCCGTGGAATTGATGTGATGTGGTAGTACCCAAAACAATCTTTTCTTTTAGCGTAGAACACAAAAAAGGTTGCATGTATCATGATTAAAGCTACAAAGGCATTAACATGCATCTCATGCCAGCCTTTTCGTTCTTCAGGAATCTTTATGTCCGGGACTTTTTTACTTTGTTATTGCTGCTGCATGCCTTAGAAAGGGAGTATTGGATAACCATTTTGAGTAACTTCCAATTCAAACCCCATATTTATTTCTTTGAAATTTGAGTTTTTTGTGGCAGATATAATGACTTCGTTGATGACAGTATGAATCATGTGTTTTTGAGTGAAGTTGGTTTAGGGTTTGAAACTGAAGAATTGGACATGATAATTCATAACACTTGAGAAACCAACATTTTATGTTTTCTTTTTGGGGTGATAATCCGATATCTTTTCCTTTTTGGCATTTACTAAAGTGTTTATTTTCTAGAATGCTTGTTTGACCATTACATAGTGAAATAAGAAATTGGTCAATCAACTGGTTTGACAAGGAACTGATTAGAAAAGAAACTACTGGTGCGTAAATGGTAGAATTAGGTCACCAATAAGGCTCTTTGATTCAGTAATTAGCACAAATCGCTGTCATCTGCCCCCTCTCCAACCGAACCGTAAACAAACGTCAAAAGAACATTTGCTTATTTCAAATGTTATATGCCTTCTCCTCTCATGAAATTACAGTTGGGAAAAGACCCACAGCATTTGCTTTTTGAAAGGCTCCACCGGCCAGTATGACTAATATATAAAATGTTTTGAAGATTTCCTCTCGTCACCCATTTTTTGAACGCTTGAAAATGTAACGTTTGATCACGTCCAAAGAGGTTCCCAGGATGTGTCCAAATTGTTCTCGTCTAGGAAACAGCTTGTGTCCATGTAATGTTGTTGCTGTTGCATGACCGGCTCCTGACATTGTGTCATTTCCATGCAAATGAATGCCACTAAATTGGCTTTCTGGCATTGCAGGTTCAGCATCTCTGCTTGCGCTTTGGCCAACTGGGCTTGGAGTTCACTAACCTCTTTCTGAAGCTGGGAAATAGCACCAGCACAGCCATAAACGGGGTCTCGGATCCTTGCATTCGCTTCATAGACCATACTGCTTACAGCATCTGGTCTCTGAGACTCCGGAAGTTCCTGAAACGTATCCAAAATAGTAACCTCAAAGAAGATGATAGCACCAAGATAAAAACTTAACCTTGCTCTTGTAGCAACTAAATGTGTAAGGAGAAGAACCAGTTATGAATAGTCTCGTGGAGTAGTCTACGAGCACATGAACCCATGTGCAAGTTATAGACTTAAAAGCAAGCATTTTGAAAGGAAACAGTTCCCATATTGACCACATATATAGAGACCTTTTAGTCCTGACTTCCTTGAGGAATATGATTGATATCCCAATCCCAGCTAATTATTAATTCATCACAAAACAACTGCAGCTTGCTTTATTTGGATACAAGAAGTTAAGAGGTTAAGCTGAATATGAAAAGATAAGTAATCATAGAAAACAGAGCCTCTATTAGTAATTGAGATGTATTAAACAGAAATTTACACGAAATAGTTTTGAGTCAAACTTCATAATTAGATTTATATCCTAGAAACTACACATAACTCTCCGAATCTTTTTACGCATGGGAATAGTATACCAATGAATTGGTGTAGGCAACGAGCTATAAACTCTGTAACAAAATCAATGAGATTTTTAGGGTACCTGCAAGAACTTGATGATGTTGCTAGCTCCAAAGACTCTGTGAGCAATGGTGAATTTATAAGGTTCAGTTGGAGGGAAGTAAGGAGCTAAAACACACTTCTCGACACATCTCCGGCGAAGAATTCTGCAGGCAGCACAAGGGCTAAGAATAACAGTAGGAGGAGTTGCAGAAACTGGCTGTGATAACTTTGAGGGGGATTGATGAAGAGTAGTTGGAGAAGACTGAGAAGGGGGTGAAGATGAAGAAGTTGGAGAGCAAGTATCAGTGAACGGTGAAGGAATAGAGATTGGAGATAATATTGAATCAACTTTCTCATCGTTACCTGCGTGGACCATATCTTCTGAGAGGTAGAAAGCAGAGGCAGAGGGACGAGAATGGAGAGAAAAAGGTGGCTTAAGTTCAAACAGAAACCGGAAGTGGATGGCATTTTATAGAGGCAAAGGCGTAGACTTTATGAACAGTGTCAAAATTATTACGTCATTGATTAACTACATGACAACATGGTTTTAGCTTACCTTATTCGACACCTTTTCTTGGATTTTTTACCCTTTTAAATAAGATATGTAAGTTACATACTTAATTAACTACAATTATCTATCCAATTTCATTGTCTTTTGGATAATCAATGGAGGGATAACTTGCATCGTCTTTGCAAAGAAAATTATTTCATACAAATTCAGAAGTTATATGATTATGGAACTTTGTTTCTTAATGATAAAAATCTAAAAAGATGTCCTTATTTATTAAAATATGTCAAAATAATAATGATGATTTGAAAATTGAAACACCGTATAATATTTGACCTCGATTTTTTCAAATCGAGTTTTTTTTTTAATCTTTCTTCTTTTTAATCTTTTATGCGCCTAAGTATGAGGTTACCTGGAATTTGCCCGATTACCATAACAAATTAAAAAGGTGAAAAACTGAACTTTGTCTTTGTCCAACACTTAAAGCTCCTAAACCTAATTGATCAAGACCAGTGAACAGTCCAGGGCTTGGCGTAAGCATCAATGATGAGTAAGAAGAGCGGCGCGATTAATCCCTGTGCCCGACGGAAAATTAAGAAAAGGGTCAGTCACCAATTGGAGTTTGAAGAAGGGCAAAAGGGGATCGCGGTCGATGGTGGACTTGATACCCCCTTCTCCAAGTAAAGAGGTCAAGGAAAAGACTGGTTTTCTGAACAGTGAATTCCCGGTTGTTACGGCCCCTGCCTTGTCTAACGTAAGACATGTTCTGTAATATTTTTCGTACAAAACACTCAATTAAAATTAGTCATTGTCGAAACGGACTCTCTCGAAATGACCAATATCCTTTCTTCCTCTCGGCTTAATCATTCTGACCTTTTTCCTTTGGTGGCAGGTATCAAGGCATTACTCCACCGTGATTGGGAGCTGCGCCTCCAACATGTTTCACCAAAAGGCAATCAGTGTGCGGATCTCCTAACTACTCTCGCTGTTCGTACCGGCCCAGGCCTCCGTCACTTGTTGGAGCCGCCGGCGTCCATCATGACCCTTCTCCTTCAGGACCAACAGGGCACCCAATATCGACGCGCTATCAGCTAGCTAGTTCTTTTCTGCTTTGTTCCTTTACACTTAAAAAAAAAAATCGCTCAAGCTCAAAATTTAGAAAGAAGTTTCGCTAAAGAATTCACAATTTTATTCTTATATAATAAAGACCATATTTCTAATAAACCCACGCACAATATTTCATTCATGAATGTTATGTAATATTATGTTTGTCTGGCCAACTGAGCCTGACAGCTATTGTTTTGGATTGAATGGTAGGCATCTCTCCAGACTCCATCGATGCCACATGAGTCAAAATTACGTTAAGTACGGGTCCTCATTAATTCTATACCACCAACAGCCTAATCAGATACATCCTAAGACAAAGCTGATGCATTCACAGTAAATCATTATAAATTCCTGCATAATTAGCCAATAAAGTTATGTTCTAGGAATTATCATAGCCGTTTCGATTTTGTAACTGTTAGAAGGACTGGAATAAGTTTTTCATATGTTACATTCCTTGTCTGTTATGATCACGGTTAAGATCAATCGATTGTAAGAAGGTTTAGGTAGCTGCTGACTTCTCAACAACATGTTGAAACATTTCCCAAGAAACCCCGTCATTCTCAATCCGACACTATTCTTGGTTCTCCATCCCCATTTTCAATGGCGTATATATCCAGTACTTGCCTGCCATACAAGTATACGTGTGTGTGTTTCTTTCCTTCTTACTCGTTGAACCTCACAATGTCTGCCACCTTAATTTGTCTCTTATATAACTTGTAAACTTTCTCAAGTCATAAAGAGAATATTTATGTATATGTATAAGTATTGTAGGACTTGTCAATTTTGCTGTTCTGAAAGATATTTTCTCTGCTCAACAACCTAATGTGGAAATGTTGCAGAATATCAACTGAGTGAATGAAAACTATCCAAAACAACCTAATGGTTGCCGACTTCTGAGCCCAGGAATTATTACATGGACGACTCTTAAGTATGATGCTGGCTCACTAGCTGCATAAAACTACATTAAACCATGTTAATTAAAACTAGGTGCTTACAAGATTGAAGTGACGAATAATTGAAAATGACTGGAAATTTCAGAGATGCACAGCATGAAAATAGAGTCTACTCTGGTGGGTCCACGGTGGTGGGACACTAGTTCGGTGAAGAACGGATGAAGCTCGTGGGGGAGCAAAGAAAACGAAAGATCAGAAAGCTCATGACTCATCTACAGTTGCCATTTGCTTGCAAAGCTAAAAAGTCCGCAACAAAATGTGACCTTTCTAAAAGAGACTCTTTTGCTTTTTTGTAATGTTCAAGTCTACGCTCAAACGCCTCTCTTTCCTCTTGTTTCCTTAACATGGTTTGTATCGGGAGGCAGTTGGATATCTTGTTTGGACATTCTTTACTTCCAATTCTTATCTATGAATACCCTGTCCTGTGCAATATGTGATGAAGTTTTTTTTTTTTTTTGTTGGGCGATTTATGAAGATGGAATGTATTTATCTGTCTTCTTGACATGTATCTGAGTGTCGTCAAATCCAAGGAAGGGTTGCTTTTCTTTTCCTTTTAGCTTTTGCAGGTGAGCCGTGTGCAAAATGTCTTTCTTTACACATATAATAATGGCCCCACACTGCATTCAAGTAAATTATAATTAGTACATTAGTTAAAAACTCTTTATCTCTGTCTTCCAAGCTAGAAACCTAGAACCCTGCCAAGTAAAGGACAAATTATCATTGCAAGTTCAAGTAACAGGAGGAATTATCTTTGCAAGCTTAAGAGACAGAGAGAATCTTGCCTTTTGGGTGTGGACCTGAAATCCGAGCATGTTAGGAAAAGGTTTAAGAATAAATTAAAAAAGAAAAAAGTAGAAGAAGAAGGTAGATTCTGTTCTGTTGTTCACTGTTAATCTTGATTGACATAAATTAATCGCGATAAAGTGACAGTGATTAACTTTCTCTACTTTCTTTGCAGTGTAACTTGGTGGTGAAGTCAATTCTTCCTTAAATCTGAAGTCAACAAAAGTACATTGCACAATTTCAGACTAAAACATTTGTTTCATAGCCCTTGTATTTCTCTATGATACTTCATTATTCTACTCTTCTAATGACGAATTGTTAACTAATTTGTCGGTCCTTTAGAATGTCTAGAACTCAAAATTTCCACTCACTACGGTCAAATTGGAACATTCTACCATTCATTTGTTCTTGTACGTGTTTAGTTAATCCTGTCGAGCTGGCTCCCATATGTAAAGTTACTTTTAAGTTGTTAACATCTACTTGTTGAATGATTGAAATGAAATGAAGGAAGCTCACAATTGTAAAGAAGAAACATATATAGAATGATAATTTGACCACTGAAATTAGTAAATTAGCTTATATAATTGGTCCTAGTTGATGAGGAAATAAAACAAAAATTTTGAAAATTTCTAGAGATTTTGTGATATATAAAAATTATCATAAAGCTAGCATAATAAACTTATCTCGCCTTGGTTAAAGAAATAAATCCTTTAACTTATTTGATGAGAGTAACACCGCAATCTTCAGTTTTAACATGAGCTTAAATATAGGTTGTTTTCCAACATATATACTCTATATATAGTTGTACTCATACTATATCTACTAATGGGGTTCTCTTCAAACATTTTATACAAATGAACTGTAATGTATCTCGTTAGGTTAAAAGATACATATTCATTTTAAAATTCATATAAAATTCAAATAGAAAAGTATTTGCAGATTTATATGTTACTTTAACGTTAGTTCGCAAAACAAAGTAGTTAATTTATACAAAACTTAGTAATAGTATCAGAAACTTCATATACTAATAATAATAAAGGCTTTCTTTTACTTCAAACAAATCTTAAGGTGATGATCTCTCTAACCATTAAGCATGCTTTTACTAACACTCATCCCATATATGACCTGTTTGACTAACCACATTGTACGTGGAATTCATTTTCGAAAACGCCAAAATAATCCAATTTTATCTCAGTAATCAATCAAAGTTGGCGAAGCTTATTGAAAGTCACATCATTAAGCCTTAAGCAAAGCAAGATCAAGAAACGGACGCTTTAACTAGATGGCAGTGGTCATTTGACAACTTCCTAATCAAACTTGGATGGACAGGAAATAAGAATCTTGGTTGGATATGACATATCTGCTAATTGGTTCCCATTATTTATGATTATGAACTCAATAACTGAACTTTTGGTCCACGCGTCAGTTGCTTAGCTGGACTGCTTCTGTGGAGCTGTATCACACGGTCCTCTCTTAGTTTTCTTTTTTTCCCTTTTACGGTTGTATGTCAAATTAACTTTAGGCAAAAGAGATGTAAACTAATCAAATTCAACCGTTGATTCTACAGTTAGAAACACATGCTGGTTGGGAAAAGTAATTATTGGGATTTTGAACGGTGAAATTGAATACCTTTTAAATTTATAAAAATGTAAAAGAGATGCGACAATGTTGCAAGATTTAATAAGATGAAATCAGTTTCTTCTTATGAGTTATTGGACGACACGATGACGTAAACATAAAAAATTCATCAAATCTTTTGTTTCAGTTATTCTATTCTACCCCACATAAATGTATGAATAAGATTTAATGGATTATGATAGAAACATCATAATTGGAATATAGAGATCTGATCCCATGAAAAATACTGGACGTAGACTTCCCAGTTAGTTGATGCAAGCGTTGTGTAGAATAATCAGGGACAGACCCTGTTTAACAATTAGCTGATTGCATTAGCTGTTAGCTGATTCTATCAGCTAATGATAGCTGATTATACCAGCAAATTTGACTAGTAGATTGCATTAACTATTTTTCATTTGATGTTTGGTAAAATTGGTTATTTTAATATTAATTTTTTATATATATAATGACTTAGAAGGACATGATTTAAAAAAAATTAAGAGTACGATTAAATTAAAAAAATTAAATTAGTTTCTAAAACGTTCCTAATAAAATTAACCTGGAAAATAATTTCCAAATAATTAAAAACACCTTTTTAAATTTATTAGGAATTTTAAATTACTTAACTTCAATTAAACTCATTTAATTAGAGTTAAGTCTTTAAAAAATATCAAAAGCCTAACAAAACAATCTGCCTACACCGTCAACATACTGTAGCTTAATAAGGTTGGAGGTTTTTGGTCCTAAGTTCGTATTCACATCTCTCACAAGTCACAACTGATTCCCATGTTTCTTCTTCTCTGCATAACCTCTAAACTACCGCTGCCTCGTGTTCTTTCAGTCGTCGCGCTCCAGCCGAAACCGCAACAACTAGCTCTATCTCATGAAGCTCAACATGGTGGGGCCTTCAATGGCATCTCATACCACCTCTTTCTGTAAGCTTCATCATCTAGAGCGTTTGATAATGGGTGTTAATCACCCATCGTCTTAGGAACCAACACCCTCTTAGGTTTGTGGGTATTCTTTTTCGATGACACAATCATAATCAGAACGAAGGAATAGAAGATTAAACGTTGACAGGAGATCGTGATCAGAACGAAGGTTCGTGGAAAGAGAAGACGTTTAAAGAAAAAAGAGAGAAAAATCTACCCAAAACTTTCTGAATGAATTGTGGTGTCTATGGGTATTTCGTTATTTTTGATCAGCTGAAGGCAAACGTTGGTCCTCTCGAGCTTTTGAAAAATCAACTGATTAAGTTCAATCAGCTAACCTAATCAACTGAATCACCAAACACAATAAATAGCTGTTTAACATAGTCAATAAGCTAAAATGATCAATCGGCTAATTTTGACTGATAAACCATTCACCAAATAAGGCCAAAGTGTTGTTTAGGTCGTTGGTTCAGTTGGCAGCTTAGGCGAATTACACCTATAATTTCTCGACGAGACAATTAAACATTTAAGTTTGTTAAATTCTAAGTAAAACGTGAATGCACTGCTACACGTCGCCAAGGTTGGATGCCACTTCTAACACAACTTACAATGGTCAAGACCCCTTTTTTTTGTTTATGAGAAAATAAGGTCAAGACCCAATTGTGATGAGAATGCCGAACCATTTAATATGTTATTAAACTAAGATGGTTTCATAATGTCATTAGAGGTTAAGGGCTTTCTCAAATACAGCTTTTCAAATAAATCTATGCATGGATAATAATACATACAATAGTCAGTGTGAACTAGAAAGTAGTTGCAGCTTTTGTACACTCTTCAAGTCATACACAGGGACTTTTCAATTCAAAAAATAAATATACAGCCAAATCAATTGTGTGACTTCCCAGCTATTTTAATTGTATTGAAGAGAGAGAAATCTAGAAATAGGAAGATTAAGGGGAAAAAGGTGGGCAGAAAATGACAGCGAAGACATCAGATTTATGTTCATCTGCAATTTTATGGATTTTATTCGGGGAAGAGTTTGTTTCTTGTGTTGACTTTCTTACATGAGAACAAACAAAGCAGTTGTATTGTCTTTGACAAAGTCTAGACAGGTTCATTATGCTTTGACCATAATGTGAAAATCTCAAACCTAAAGTACATGCCATCTACCAATTTCCTAGGCACAAAACTCCCATCAGCTTCTTTCTTTTGAAAATGGTTCCGCAAACACCAGAAGGTTTTCAGATAAAATAATAAAATCATGGCGGATATATATATTACTTTAAGAATTCAATTTCAGTAAATCCTTTCAATTGGTAATATTGGGACTACGAAAATTTATTAATTTAAAAATATATTAATAATCAATATATTAATGATTTATAAACTTATAGTGTATTTACAACTCAATAAATAACCATTTAAATAAATAACAATCAATTGTATTTTATCAATCTAATCTATTGAATATAAATTACTAATTTATATTCAAT
>JAOTAZ010000220.1:16466382-16477929 GCA_025629785.1 Erythroxylum oxycarpum | reverse complement strand
TATTCCTCCCCATCCTTCCATACAACCATCAGTTTCAATGATAATGTATGAATTTGGTGGTGGTAATTCCATCTCTGGAAGATTGTTAACAATTTTCTTAATTTCTTTGACCAATTCCCAATCCATTGGACTCATGCGCTTATTTGCATTTGGGCTGGTCTTGTTGTATAGTGGGCCAACTAATATTCCTAGTTTAGGAATATAGCTTCTTGCGTAGTTCAGGATTCCTAACCACGATTGTAACCCCTTTTTCTCCTTTAACTGTTCTTCCGGAAATTCTGATAATTTCTTAATTATATGTGGCTGCAATCTGATCTTTCTATTTCCAATGATGGCTCCTAAAAATTCTATTTCTGAGACACCCACGACCATTTTTTCTTTTGAAAGAACTAGACGATTTCTTTTACAGATATCACAAAATATCTGTAGATGTTTCTTGTGATCATATACTGTATTGGAAAATACTAGTATATCATCTATGTAGGCAGCAATATAATCTTCATGTCCTCTGAAGCACTGATCCATTTTTCTCTGAAATATTGCTGGTGCATTTTTTATTCCAAATGGCAAGACTAACCATTCATAAAGACCATCAGGTACGATGAAAGCAGTCCATGGAATAGACTCAGGATCCATAGCTATTTGATGAAAACCACTTTTCAAATCAAATTTACTATAGATTTGACTATTACCAATCTTTTTGATAATAGTGTTGATACCTGGTAATGAGTATTGATCTTTATGAGTATTCTCATTGAGCTTCCTGTAGTCGAATACCATACGTTCCTTTCCATGTTTTACTTGGCCTGTTTCTGGATCTACTGTTGTTCCTGAATGTACGATCATTGCCATTGTCCTGTGTCTTGATGAAGATGGTCTTATAACTCCTAGATCCAATAATGCCTGGACATGTTTTCTGAATTGTTCTGCCATGAGTGGAGTCACATGCTTTAAGGGCTTATCCTGAATTGTTAGATCAGGATTTATAATTTCAATTTTGCATAATATCCCATTTTTAGCCCAATGCTTCTGTGGATTTTTCCCAATGTATTCCAATTCTTCCAACTCTTTCAATTTTTCTTTTATTTCTTTTGAGTATTGTGCTATACTCTTTCCAATGTTATAACATACCATATTTTTGATGGTATAATATTCATTGGCATCAAGCTCCAGCTCAGGGATAGCTAATTTTGCTATCGTAATTTCTTTTTCTGTTGTTACCTTTGACACATTTCTATAGAAGGTTAATGTATCTCCTTCTATACGAACCCCTCCTTGATGTGCTCTTATAAAATTACATCCAAGGATCATTTGAATTCCATCTTGAGTTGACATGGGAACGCAATATGTCAGTGGTATTTTGTAGGAATTTTCATCAATCATCATTTCTCCGTTTTTCAATATATCAGTTGCACGAAATAATGAGTTGATTCCCGTGATTTCTATTGCACATGCTGCTTTTCTTTTGGCTTCTGTTGGAACATTGTCCATTTTCACACAACATTTTGTTGCACCAGTATCTAGGACTGTTCGCAATTGAAATTCTGGACTGCCAGGTATTTTGAAGCTGACTATGAAGTTATACAGCTGATTATTTATTATTTCACGAGAAATTCCTCTTTTTCCATCAAGTACTGTAAATATGTTGGCTTGTTTTTCTTTTAATAATTCCTTCTTGTAAGGAACTATTTCACTTGATTTCTTTTTGTCAAGTGGACTTGACATTCTTTCTGTTTCAGTTAATTTTTCAACTAACTGAATTTGTGGTATCCAATATTGTTCAAATATTATTTGAGCAATTGGATCTCCAATATCCACAAAATAATCTTCACGATTTGTATTGAATAACACAACATAAATCATACCTCGGTCGTCATTATCCACTACTCCTGCAGCTACATCAATGCCTTTTTCTGCCAAGGATGATTTTCCTGCTATTCTTCCATAGAATCCTGGTTGTGTTATCTCCATTCTGATTCCTGTGGCAACAGCTTTTCTACTGAAGGCTGTAATTAGTATACATTCTATACTAAATAGATCAAATCCAGCAGCTCCTTCAGTTTTTTGATGAAAAACCTTAGCATAATCAACGGTTTTACTGATTTTTACCACAAGATTATTGGCTTTCTTAGGTTCCACCACGCTTTGCTGGTTCTCTGATTTCTGTTCATTGATCATCAATACTCTATTTGATGCTCTTAATTCGTTTTTGAGTTTGTGATCATCAAATTCTTTTAACTGATCTAATTCCCTTTGTAGGAATAAATCAGTTATTTTTTCTAGTCTTTGATTTTCAGAGACTAGTTTTGAATTTTCTGTGAGGATTTGATCAATGTAATTACTCATTTCATTGATCACTTTGTCTCGATCCGAGAATTGAGGTATAAATGTTGAGTACCTCTTTTTGACCTTGATTTTGAGATATAACATGGCACAGAAAGGACATACTGTCATGTTACATATAGGACAATGTATCCTCATTAATTCTGTGGTTTTGCTTTTGCAGTAATTACATTTATCTACGCCGATAAAGTAATCTGCTATTTCTGTGTTATGTACCCATTCATGTGTACATTTTGACATTTCCGCTGGTAGTTCTACATTTTCTAACCATGCGTACTTTCTTTGATTAATTTCTTTATTGTCTGTAATGACAAAGACGAATTCTTCTGGACTGGTTGTTACTGTTTGCAAGATGACTGAATGATCAGGATCTTCTCCTTCAGATATTGATAGTATGCCATCACTATCTTCTTCATTCATATCTACTGAAACTACATCCCAATCTTCGGGAAGTTGTAGTTCATTGATCATTGCTATTCTTGCAATATTCCCTTGTTTACTTTTACAGTCTCTTGAATAATGACCTACTTAACTAGCTTGTTGCCCAGTTCTGATCTTGAGAGACACTATAGAATTAGTGCGGATTATCTCAACTGAGTAATAAACACACAGAGTACTTTATATATGCGGAAGGTGTTTACAATTTTTGAGAGTTTTGAATCGTTTGTGGTGCTTTCGATGTGCTCTCTTAGTTACATATGAATCCTTTATATAGAGGATTTAGAAGACTATGAAAACTAAATAATTGAAGGTGACTCATCAATCCGGGTGCGCTTCTGGGCCCTCGTAGACGATTTGATGCAAGGTCTTCAATTATTCTGCTTCCTTTGTCCTGTTCCGCCAATTATTTTACTAGATGACAAACCGACACTTAATGACAAAGATTCCACTTTTATAAAAGAAACGCCAAGTGTGCGTTTAAAAATAAAAGTAAGTGGAAATACTGTGTGTCCACCATCACTTGTTTGTTTCTTTTTCTTGATTTAACTCAACTTTTTCTTTTGACAGCTTTATTCCTTAGCTGGCTATTTTTGACGCACATGAGGTTGGTGTGATGTCTTTCCACGTGTCTGTAGTCTGATGGATCTCGATCCTTCCATTGATTTATGGTATCCTGGATTCCTTTTTTCTTGCTCTTCGTCTTCTTCTAAGTTTATGGCATGATAGGCTTCAGCAATTCCTTTATCTTTTCTCTGACTTTCAGGAAAAGGATTATCTTTTTCTCTTTACTCTTTCATTTGCTGAATTGTGGCTTCTAATTTTTCCATTTCTTTTTGCATTTGCTGTATTTCTTGCTCATAAACCTCAGTCAAAGGTCCATTTCTTGGTTCTTTTTCGATAAACAAGGTATCCTCAAGTTCCCATTCAATTTGTTGTAAGATGTAGTCTAATGCATCCTTAAAGGCATAAAATCCTTTAAACCTTGGTCGGGCTAATTTGGCCGCTTTCTTTATTAATGACGAGTAATAGCAGTAGATTCCTCTATCTGGACCATTAACCAAAGAATAGTAAGAAAAGTTCTTACCAAGTGGCGGCTCCATTATCTTGCTAAAATAGTACTGTAAAGCACAACATGCTTTGTGCTTTTGACCACTGTTGTTTGCTTTCCAAAGTGCATCAAGTAAACATTTCTGATTTTCATCCAATGGTAAATTTTCCAGTGGACGAAATGCTTTTGGATCCGAGATTGGTAACTGTGCTGTACCGAATCTGCAAAATTTTCTTTCTTCCTCATATTCTACCGGTGAGGACCGTTTCTTTGGTGGGCAGATTGCCCTTTCAATCAGTTTTGTTATTGGAACATTTCCTGTAGGGTTTCCCCTATCAGGCCTTGAACTTTCACCTGTTTCTTTTCTGGAATAGTTTGAAGTTCTTCCAGTGCTGTTGGTAGATTCATCAGTATCCGTGTTTGAGTATCGTTTAAATCCACCTGAGAAGAGATCATTGCGGGATGAGTAGGGTCGCTGATTTCTTTTTCCTTGTCTCCTTGATCTATCCATCGGATTGTTAATAATTTTAACACGATTCTGGAAAGTTGATCTGCAAGGATATTTTTCTTCCCGTCAATATGCTCAAGGACAATTTTGACACCTGTTCCTGTAAGAAAATCAACAAAGTTAATCCACCTAACTCTAGATGGTTTATTTTGTGATTGTTTGTTATAAAAACTGATTATTGCTTGACAATCTGTTCGTAGAGTAATTTCTTTTTGATCCAGGTAATGGATCTTAAAGGAGTTCAAAGAATTTATGCATGCAGCTATCTCAGCATCAATTGTTGACTTGATTGTATCAAATTTTCCGTTGGCATATGCAAAAACATGTTCTTCTGTAGTTGAACTTCCTTTATTCTTCCTCCATTTGGCTATTCCTCCCCATCCTTCCATACAACCATCAGTTTCAATGATAATGTATGAATTTGGTGGTGGTAATTCCATCTCTGAAAGATTGTTAACAATTTTCTTAATTTCTTTGTAATACCCAGGAATAGGTATTTTACTGCATAGTATGCTAAGATCCTTAAGACCTCTTTGCATCGATGCTTCTTTACACATTTGTTGTAAGAACAACCATGTGAAGTGTACCCTTGGTAGTACTCCAACCGTATTTCCTGGATGTTTTCTTTTAAATTCTTCTTCTATCTTCTTCCCATATAGTTCAGGAAGTTTTCTGAAGAATTTTTCTGATAATTCGGGACTAACATATGCTCTTCCTGTTTTTGAGGCAATATCTTCATAATCCTTTAAGAATTGTGGTAGATATCTTACCTCTTTACATGTCATTCTTTCTAGATCAGCATAAGCCCTTTCTTGAAATTCTGTTGAACCTTGATATGGTTCCTCCAAAGTAATCATTTTTCTTATTTGCGAAAATACCACTTGGGTATCATCTGCTGCAGTAATCAGCATCTCATACTCCTGCGGGTATGCTAATCTCCATTGTTGGAACATTCTTTTCATCATTTCTCCAAGGAGATTTTCTATATAAATAACTTTAGTATATTAGCCTCTCCTTTACCAACTTGCCATGATTCATATCCTTTTGTTTGGATCACGATTTCCATATGCTGATAGAAATCTTTGATTGTCATCATTTGTTCTGGTAGGAAGTAAACCAATTCCGTACCATTGGATAGGTCTATCTCCATCTGTCCAAGTATCCCAACTTCATTACTGCCCCATCTTTTGTCTCTGATGACAATAAGAACCTTTACACCTGCTTTCTTTCTATGCATTGCATAAACTCGGATCATTATCATTCCCAGATGGATATGATCTAGATCTTGTGCTTTGAGTTTATCATATGATTCTTTTGCAATCATAGGCATTTCTTCTTGATTATTTTTTCCAATAATCAATTTTCTTTCTTCGGAATAGTGTTGATACACCTTATTCCTTGGTTCTTCCCAATTTACTGAATATAGAATTTCAGCTGGTACCATAGATGCTCTTTTTTGATTGGATAGCTGTAATTGATAGTCCGGATCTATATTCATCTCCAAAGTCCTTTTTCTGCTACTATTACCTTTGAGTCGGTTAATAGCATTCTTAGCTGTTTGTTTATAACGATGGTAATATCTGATTTGATCATCAATCACAGCTTGTATTATCTTGTTTTCTTCTGATTCTCGTACTGGAATCAATCCCCAATCTTTTTCTGTTCTAGATTTTTCAAATGAAAATCTAGGCTTAGTACCGCTAGTACTTGCTCTGTTCATTTTGATTTTGCTTTTACAGAATCAAAAATCTCCTGAGGATTTCTGAAGTAATATGATTTTCTTGTCACAACTGGTGGTGCTGTTTCACCTTTTTCTGTGATTTTGATTCTACTAACTTCTTGGACCAGTTTATCCAATTGTGGATTTTCTTTTGTTGCTTTGATTAGACTATTTTCTAATCTCCAAACTTTTGTTTCAAGTTCTTCGAGTTTCTTTAGTGTCTTTACTAACAAGTAAATAACACTATTATTTTGTTTAACCGCTACTCGAATTCCTTTTGATGATGTTACTTCTTCGTCAATCCTTCTAAATCCTTCTGCCGGTATTCCTAATAATTCAGTTGCTGATAATTCTTCTTTGTAATCTTCGTCCTCTGCAGCGACTAAATAGGACATTTAAGTCCACTGCTTGTGGAGTTGTTCTACCAGTTCCTCGATTCTTTCAAATTTCTTTTCCAAATTTGTGATTTGGATTTCTTTGTTTTTCTTTGGTTGATCAACAATAATGTCAATTAACCCTGTGAAATCTTTCTTTGATGGTAATTTTTCAACCTTCTTTTGAAAGTCTTCGAAAGGGAAGATTTCCTTTTGTAACAATTCAAGCTTGTCTTCTAGGTTATACAAATGTTTTAAACAAACTTTTGACAATAATATTAAACGATCATGTATCACACTAATGTTATGCAAGGTATTTAACTGCAAATCACTCAATAAATTCAACTGCGTGTTATCGGAATGATATATATGTCTATATCCTTTAGTAAAACAAGAAAATTCTATTCCCTCAATGGATTCTTTGGAAAATGGTGGTTGTATTGCCAGATCCAGATATTCAAGAGTTTTTCTGTCCTGGAAGTGGTGTTCTATAGATTGTTTAAGGTGTTGGCTACTCATATATATCTTATGCCTAAAATAAGTACTTTCCCGTTTTGGATTTCGAACTCAATTTCCCCTCACACGCCTCTCCTTGGCTTCAATTGGGTACTCTACTTTCGTTCATCTGAATTCCGCACGGCGTAGCTACTTATTTTATTCATAAAATATAAAAGTACATTTTTCAGGTTAATCTATCAGACACTGCATCTGCTTCTCATAGAATCTCTTTCTTTTCAGGTTGAGATTTATGGACATTTCACACTCAAAGATCAGGTACTTGGTTTCTCCTAGAAGCCAGTAGGCCTCTTGCTTTATCTGTTTTGCTTGCCTGAATTTGGGATGTTCAGGAGGTATATTGAATTTTGGATCTCCCAATATCTCCCTGTAGTGTATCACCCTCTTTTGATGTTTTTCAATTAACTGGCGATAAGTTGTATTTTCTTGACAGATATCATTAATTTCCCTCTTTAGATCTCGCTTAATATTGAAATAACCAGCCATCTATAATCCATGGACAGAATAAAACTTAAATGTTAAACTAAAGAATTTAAACAATTATATCAAACTTTAATTAAACAGCTGAACTTAAGTAAGTGGAAATAACAGTGTGTCCACTATCACTTGTTTGTTTCTTTTGTTGATTGAAATCAACTTTCTTTTGACAGCTTATTCCTTAGCTGGCCATTTTTGATGCACATGCGGTTGGTGGGATGACTTTCCACGTGTTTGTGGTCTGATTGATCTTGATCCTTCCATTACCTTGTAGTACCTAGGGTTTCTCTTTTCTTGTTCATCTTCTTCTTCCAAGTCTATTGATTGATATGCTTCTGCAATCCCTTTATCCTTTCTCTGACTTTCAGGAAATGAATTATATTTCTCTTGTTGTTCCTCTTTCATTTGTTGGATAGTTGCTTCTAACTTTTTCATTTCTTTTTGGAGTTGCTGAATTTCTTACTCATAGACTTCAGTTAAAGGTCCATTTCTTGGTTCCTTTTCAATGAACAAAGTATCCCCAAATTCCCAATCAATTTGTTGCAAGATATAGTCCAGTGCATCTTTGAAGGCGTAGAATCCTTTAAATCTTGGTCTGGCTAATTTAGCTGTTTTCTTCATCAATGATGAATAATAACAGTATATACCTCTATCTGGACCATTGACTAGGGAATAGTAAGAAAAGTTCTTACCAAGTGGAGGTTCCATGATCTTGCTGAAATAATATTGTAAAGCACAACATGCTTTGTGCTTTTGACCACTATTATTAGCTTTCCAGAGTGCATCAAGTAAACATTTCTGATTTTCATCCAGGGGTAGATTCTCCAATGGACGAAATGCTTTTGGATCTTTTGGATCCGAGATTGGTAATTGTGCTGTACCAAATCTACAAAATTTTCTTTCTTCCTCATGTTCTACCGGTGAGGACCGTTTCTTTGTGGGGCAGATTGCCCTTTCAATCAGCTTTTCTATAGGAACATTTCCTGTAGGGTTTCCCCTATCAGGCCTTGAACTTTCACCTTTTTCTCTTCTGGTAAAATTTGAAGTTCTTCCAGTGCTGTTGGTAGATTCATCAGTATCTGTGTCTGAATATCGTTTAAATCCTCCTGAGAAGAGATCATTACGGGATGAATAGGGTCGTTGATATCTTTTTCCTTTTGCACCTTGTTTTCCTTGTTTGTCCATTTTATTGTTAACAATTTAAGAACAATTCTGGATAGTTGATCTGCAAGGATATTCTTTTTCCCGTCAATATGCTCAAGGATGATTTTGACTCCTGTTCCTGTAAGAAAATCAACAAAGTTAATCCACCTAATTCTAGATGGTTTATTTTGTGATTGCTTATTATAAAAACTGATTATTGCTTGGCAATCAGTACGTAAAGTAATTTCTTTTTGATCCAAATAATGGATCTTAAAGGAGTTTAAAGCATTTATGCAGGCAACAATTTATGCGTCAATAGTTGATTTAATGACATCAAATTTTCCACTTGCATATGCGAAGACTTCTTCTTTGGCCCTTGAACTTCCTTTATTCTTTTTCCATTTGGCGACACCTCCCCATCCTTCCATACATCCATCAACTTCAATTATAATGTAAGCTCCTTGAGGTGGTAATTTCATTTTTGGCAAATTGTTGACCAAATGTTTAATTCTTTTGACCAACTCCCAATCCATTGGATTCATCCTTTTATCGACATTTGGAGCAGTCTTGTTGTATAATGGGCCAACCAATATTCCTAATTTAGGAATATAACTTCTTGCATAGTTCAGAATCCCGAGCCATGATTTTTAACCCCTTTTTCTCTTTTAGCTGTTCTTCAGGGAATTCTGATAATTTCTTAATAATATGTGGTTGAAGCCTGATTTCTTTGTTGCCTATAATAGCACCTAGGAATTCAACTTCTGGAACTCCTATTGTCATTTTTTCTTTTGATAGGACTAAGCCATATCGTTTACAAATATCAAAAAATATTTGCAAATGTTTTCTGTGTTCATGGACCGATTCTGAAAAAATCAGAATATCATCAATATATGCAGCAATGTACCTTTCATGGCCTTTAAAACATTGGTCCATTTTTTTTTGAAATAGTGCTGGAGCATTCTTTAGACCAAATGGCTATAGCCCATCAGGAACTATGAAAGCTGTCCATGGGATTGAGTCTGGATCCATTGTTCTGTTGTGAGGTTTTGCAATGTTGCAGTATGATCTGGGTCTTCTCCTTCTTTTTCCCGCTATTCTTCCATATATATCAAGCTGTTTTATCTCCATTTTTATACCTGTATTCCTGAACCATATGGGAAAAAGATAGAGGAAGAATTCAAGAAGAAACATCCCGGAAATACTATTGAAGTACTACCCAGAATCTACTTTACATGAATATATCTGCAACAAATGTGTATAGAAGCATCCATGCAGAGAGGATTGAAAAATCTCAATATGCTCTATAGTCAAATTCCTATACCTGGGTATTATAAAGAAGGAAGGAAGTACGGTATACGAAAAGCAAGAACTTAAAGGAATTCCAAGGGCAGAAGAAGAAGTCTTCGCATATGCAAGTGGAAAATTCGATGTCATTAAATCAACTATTGATGCAGAAATTGCTGCCTGCATAAATGCCTTAAACTCCTTTAAGATCCATTATTTTGATCAAAAAGAAATTACTTTGCGTACTGATTGCTAAGCAATAATCAATTTTTATAATAATTCAAATTTTCTGATGCAGTGAGGTTAATAATTCTTCAATCTTTTCTATTTTCTTTTCCAATTGTTTTGACAATTGAAAGGCTTCTTTTTCAATTTTCTTTGGCTGATTGACTATTGAGTCAATTAACTCAACTATTTTCTTTTGAGATGGTAATTTCTTTACCTTTTTCTCAAGTAGTTCGAGGATCACAAGGTCTTTTTCTAATTTTTCAAATTTTTCGTCTATACTATGAAAATGCTTTAAACAAACTTTTGCTAATAAAACAAGACGATCATGAACAACACTAACGTTATGCAAGGTATTTAACTGCAGATCACAAATCAAGTTCAACTGCTTATCATTAGAATGATATATATGTTTAAAACCTTTACTATAACAAGAAAATTCTATCCCCTCAATGGATTCTTTGGCAAATGGTGGTTCAACAGCTAGATCCAAATATTCTAGAATTTTTCTGTCTTGAAAATGTTGGTCTACAGATTGCTTTAAACGTTGACTACTCATATATCTTATGTTTAAAATAAGTACTTTCCCGTTTTGGACTTCAAACTCAATTTCCCCTAACACGCCCTCCTTGGCTTCAATGGGTACTCTTCTTTTGTTTTTCCGAATTTCTCACGGCGTAGCTACTTATTTTATTCATAAAATATAAAAGTACATTTTACAACAGCTCAATCTATTAGACACTGCATCTGTTTCTCATAAAACCTTTTCCTTTTGAGATTAGATTTTATGGCCATTTCACACTCAAAGATTAGATACTTAGTTTCTCCTTGAAGCCAGTAGGCTTCTTGCTTTATTTGCTCCGCTTGTCTGAACTTGGGATGTTCTAATGAAACCTTATATTTTGGATCTTCAAATATCTCTCTATACCAAATCAACCTCTTTTGATGTTTCTCAATCAGTCGGCGATATGTTGTATTTTCTTGACGGATATCACTAATTGCTCTATTTAGATCTCGCTTAATACTGAAATAACCAACCATCTATGATCTATGGACATAATAGAACTTAAATGTTACAATAAAGAAGATAAACAACTATATCAAACTTTAAATAAACAGCTGAACTTAAATAATTTAGTTACTCATACCTTGCTCTGATACCAAAATGAGAGATTTGCCCAGTTTTTGATCTTGAGAGACACTGTTATTTTCGATATAACGATTGCGGATTATCTCATATGAGTAAGAACACAATTATAAAAACAGAGTTGTAGATTATATGCGGAAGAGTTTTTACAAAGGAGAGTTTCGAAGCGTTTTTCAGTGCTTTCGATGTGCTCTCTTAGTTACAAATGAAATCCTTATATAGAGGATTTCAGAAGACATTAGAAACTCAATTATTGAAGATGACTCATCAATCCGGGTGCGCTTCTGGGCCCTCGTAGACGATTTGATGCAAGGTCTCCAA
>JAOTAZ010000220.1:16410339-16420738 GCA_025629785.1 Erythroxylum oxycarpum | reverse complement strand
GAGGATGACTTAGGATAGATGCTTGTATCAGTTTCCTTTTTGGTTTTGTTAGGGGACTGATAGACTTGTCTATTCTGCTATTGGATGACTGTATCAGACTGATATTTATGGTTTTAAAATTTACTGGTTTCTTATATTGTGGTTTTAAATTATTGCGATGCCATGTGGATTTTAGTAGAACTGTTCTGGTGGTGCACCTTTATTGTGGGATGCTCATCGGAGCGAGCTTTGGGTTTCCCGATGTGTACCTTACGATGAGGGGGCGCTACACAATAACTGCTTTTCATTATTCTCAAGATGAAAAGAGGAAGGATTGTTGCTTAAAGCCTTTTACACATAATTTAAAACTTGTTTAGCAGTGACTAGGAGATTATTTGTATTCCTTATGTTATTCTTATAAAGGATCTTGAGGTAATCTTTTATGTTTTTTAACCTCATAACATAGACGAAATATTTTGTGCCATGAATATTGGAGCTAATACTTTTAAATAGCCTCATCAAAACCTGCTAGATAAATGAGGAAGATATTAAATCTAAAGGGAGTTTTGATCCTTACTATATAAGCTTAACTTATGATTAGTAAGTGATTCAAAAAATTTAGAGCAGGGAATATAAAGAAATAGTTAGGAAAAATATGAAACCACTCTAAATTGGCAAGCTTGTATTCAAGCTTATTTCTTATGAAATTATCTCCTTTCTAGTTATTACACCAAGAGAAAAAAATTTCCCTCCACTAGGAATGTCTATCATCTTAATGTAAACTATGCATAGTCTAAGATCAAGATAAAGTGGCTTAATAAATCTATCACCTTTAGCTTCTTCTAATAGCATAATGGAATTAAAGTCACTTAAAAGGAGCTAGGGGTCCTTAATATTGTGAGAATCTCCTTCAGCTTATTCCATAATGAGGTCTTTAAGGCTTTATAATTATGTACATATATAAAGGAAATATAACATACCTTCCCAGTTAATATGCCTTTAACCTTAATATGGATCATTTAATTAATGATACAACAATTCTGTACTTTCATAAAGATACTATTATAGAAGACTAGGTGATGTGAATAATTGGATATTTCCTTCCATTGAGGCTACAACAATTGTAGCATTTTAGAGTTATGTTGTTTAATTATAGTTTTCTAGTTTCTAAAACACCTATGATATCATACTTGTTCTCCTTAATTAAGTCCCTTAGAAATTTTTTTTTTGAGGAACCATTGGATCTTTCCATGTTATAATCTTAGTGAAAAATTATTAGAGGTAGGAGGATTTCTCTTCCTACCTAATTTTCTTCTCACAAAATTTGCAAACCCTGTTTTAAGTTCTTCAATTATAGGTGAGCAAGGATCAACTTTTGTTTTATTCTTAACTTCTTTAACATTTAATGATATGATTGGGGAAGTTTAAATTGGACCAATTTTCTTTAGTATGTTGTAACAAATCAATGATTAAATGATAAGTGTAAATTGCATCATGTTTTGGGGCATAGTTTGATATGTGTTTAGCCGTTAATTAAATCATTTAGTATGTGTTTAGGTTAGAATTGTGTTATTTTGTTAATTATTTATGTTTTAAGTGTTTTATGGGTTATTAAAAGTCTTTGAGCTTAAATATTATGCTTTTGAGGCACCTTGATATGTTTGCTACCGTTTTAAGGTCAACATTGAAGAACGAAGGAGTTTCGGAGACATTTAAGCAAAAATAACGTCCCACAATTATGGCATGTCAGGCCATGATCATGATAGAAGCTCCAGATTTTCCCTACCATCATGACAGAATCCTAGGGAACGACCCATGATCATGGCCTGCTTCGAGCAGACATGCAGACGCTAACAAACTTCAAGTTTCGAGAGATTTTTTGAACCTTTCAAACCCTGAAAAAACCTAGGGTTATCAAAAACACAAGAGAATATAAAAGGAAAAAAGAGGCAAAGAAAGAAGCTTGTTTTCACCAGCCACCTTGAGAAACCCTAGAGAGAGATCACGGAGAGATAAAGGAAGAGAAGAAGGAAGAGAGAAGAGGAGAAGATGTAGACTCCAGGTACTTCCCGAATCAGGAGGTCTCCCGACATCACTGCCTCCCGTCATCCATTTTAGATTGTATTTCTTATTTTTTTTAGTTTTATTATTGTATAGAATTGGATTGAATAGTTGATTATAGGATCTAGAATGTCGAGGATGTTCTAAACTCACCTTTGGAATTTATTCTTGAATTAATGAGAATCTGATTGTTTATTGGTTTATTAGATATTGTTGTCATTTGATTCTGCTATTGCATAATTCGATAATAAACTGAAAGGGTGAATCAAATTAAAAACGATTAAATTGGACTAACAAGACTTAGGTGATTTAATAGAAACCAAAATTAAATCAAATCGATAATTTATGCAGAGAGAGATCTTATATAAGTTTTCTATAATTTATTAGAGAACTTTATAACTAATTAGGATTTTTGGATAGGTTGTGAATTGAGAGATTGCAACCTCTATAATCTGATTAAGGTTTACGATATGGGCTTAATGGTTATAACTCGAGAGAGAGTAATCACCCTTAGGATAGTTTAAAACCAACAATCCAATAATTCATAATCAGTTAGGTTAGCATTAAGGATAGGTAAAATTCCCTTTTTCTCAACTGGTAATTTCCTTCGGTTGATTCTTAGGTGTGTTGCAAATTGCTTAATAATTAGTATTTTTGTGTTCGATTTTTAATTTGATTGATTGAATTGAGTTGAATTCTTGTATTAGTTTTGTTGCATCTTGAATTTCTATTATTTGTTTCTAGCCTTAAATTTTAGGACTAGATTAGTTCCCTCCTCGTAGGATCGACACCTTTGGTACTACACTAACGAACCGTGTGCTTGCAGATTATCAAGGGTTAATTATTAAAACTTACACACAACCGAACCCCAATCATTAAACTTCTTCGTACTTTAAAAAAGGTCAATATATTACTGCTAGATTTTTTCTTTATATGGTTTTTTTATAGGAAGGATATTAATGTAATTACAATTGTGTGTATTCATGGTAATCAAATTCGTTTTCAAGAAATCGTTACTCACATTTGCATTTTGTTCTTATATGGACAAAGGCCTTATTTGCCCTCATTCATTGGTTGAAAAAATTCTTTTGTTTTTATGTGGATGATTTGTCTAGTATAATTTCCAAATTATTTTTAAATTGGGATGCTGGAGAAGACACTAGACATGGATAAGTTATTCGCTCCCGATATACTATAAAATTTCAATTGACTCAATTTGGGTATGCAAAGCAAGAAGGATGGGTACTTACTTATACTCAAAAGGAATGAACACGCAGTAGCATTCGTGATGGTGGCCCCCAAAAGTGGTTTTTGAAAAATGAATGCTTAAGTAACAAAGAGATTTCCTTAGGCTTTTTAACAACCAATTATACGAATAGTTGAGAATAGATTCATAATTAGAAGAGAACATTTATTGCTTCCTTCCCCCTTTGTTTACAATAAAAAATAGAATGTTTTTAAACTTAAGGCATTCATTTAGAGCTGACAATAAAGCCCAGACTCAGTCTGACCTGACCTGGTCCAATGTCAATAGGACTGGTCCAATTTGATCATGCTTTATTTCAAGCTTGGGTTTAAGGCATTTAGATCTAACCTAGCCCAAAAATTATAAGAAATTATGTTTTTTAGTAAAATAACATCAATTTTATTTTTTATTTTTAAAAATAAAAAAATCTAGGTTAGGTCTAATCAAATTATCTCATTTGTGGACGTTACGGAATCAAAATTCTATTTACACTTAAATATAAAAAAGATTTTAACGTTTCACATACATTTAAATATAAAATAACCTTTAACATTCATATTACTTAAATTTGACTTAAATATTTTAAAAACTTTCAAACTCAATCTTCTAAAAATGAAAAAGAAAACAAAATATGACTACCAAAATTCTGTACCACCATTGTTGGGAGGAATTGTATAGTAAAGAATGGTGTTCTTGGTGTTCTCTTTGCATTCTCTGCATGAGCTGCTCAAACCTCATTATTAATGCACAATTCCTCCCTACAATTTCTATCTTTATTCATCTCCTTGTAACGTTTACTAACTACTTATTGATATGCTTGGCTTTATTTAATTCCTATAACCTTCCCACAAATTACTTGAACCCTTCTCAACTTCTGCTTACACACTTCTTATATAACCCCTTTCAATTCTTAGGTTATTATCTGTCTCCTTCTTCCTTTGTAGTCCTTGGCTCTTACAGAATCCTCATTATCCATCATGTCTTACCTTTAACTAATGGATAATAACTTCCTGCCCTTAACCACTAACACCCCTCAACCAGTAGCAATACATTTGATCACCAAGGACATTGCTGGTCCTTCTTTGAATATTAAGTAGAATGCATATTTGAGCCAGGTTATTCAAAAGACTTATTAGAGACCCAAAATTTGAGTTAAATCTGAATTATTTCCCACTAAGTGAGGTAACTAACTAGAGAATAGTCTCTCCACCATTGGCGATCCTAATGGCAGGTGCTAGCAGATGGAATTATACCATCTTGGGATTTTTTTTTTTGGACTAAAGGCTTGTATTCCTTGTTATGAAGTAATGGGCTTTACACAAATGGAAACAACATGGATTCTTAGATGTGTTTGTTAATCATAAAGATGTTTTCCTTATTAAATTTGCTACACCTGAAGATGCTAAGAAGGTCATATAAGTTGGTTTATGGCATGTCCTTATTAAACCTTTACTTCTCTAGTTATGTAAGCCAGGTATGGAGCTTGAAGAGCTCAAATAAGAGAATATACCATATGGATATGTATCTATGAATTCCTTTTGGAATATTGGACAACAAGTGGATTGAGCCACCTAGTAAGTTATATTTGAAAGCCTATATCGTGGATCAAGCTACTGCTGAGATAAAACGGGTGAAATTTGTAAGAATGTGTATTCTATTCACTGCTATGCCTGAGTTACAGACTCAATGAGGACTTACTATTTGTTGAAGACCAGCTGAGATTATCCTATTCTTGGAAACCTTGTCCTACTGTCCAAAAGATCTAAAAGCCGATAGGTAGAGTATCTCTTATAGGTGATTATCAAGAGCTAATGGGGAATATGCAACCAATGGAACATCCAGTGCAAAATAGTAACATCCTTATGCAGATTAATAGCAATACTAATAATGAAGGAAACAAATCGCATAATTATTTCAATTATGCAGAATGTGTTAGAAGAGAGTCTGATCCTTTAGTTTTGAATTGTGGTGAGCAAACATCTGTACTATTAGTCTCTGAGGAAAGTTCAGAAACTAGTATTCATCCTATAAAGGGTGATAACACCAAAATCATGGAGGAGAATAAAAATCACAATGAAGAAGCCATCATAGGAAGTGTACTGGAAGAGATTAGTATTTCAGACTTACATTGTGGTATCAAAACAACTGTGATGCTAGTTACTGAGGGTAGATCTCATAGTAGTCTTGAGACAATCTCTAAGTTGTCCATTCCTCATACTCCAATAGCTGTTGTTGATCAATTAGGGTTTGTAAACCAAATCTTTGAAATAGTCACTAGGAGGAGGTCCAATAGAAATAAAAAGACTCTAAAGCATAATGAGAATCCTCTCTTGGAATGTTAGGGAAGCTAATAATCCCACTAAAAAACTGCTTATGATAAACTTGGTTATACAAAATAAAATTCAAGTTATTAGTTTTTTGGAGACTCGAATTAAAAACGGAAATGATAGTCCCCTTAAGCATATTCCAGCTTTTAGAGAAAGATCACAAACTACAATGTTCAACCAAATGGAAGATTAGTAATCCTCTATGATTCCTCAATTGTTTCCACCTGCAAAATATTCATTTATGAGCATTTAATCAATCTAGAAAGTTGAGATAATTTTTCTAATCAATCTTTCTGCACTTTCTTTGTGTATGCATTCCATATTTCTTATTAGAGAGCTTTTCTCTAGACCTAGATCAAAGATCTAGCACCCACCATAACCACTTCTTAGATCATCATAAGGGATTTTAACTCCATCCTAGAATTGGAAGAAGTTAAGGGTACCAAATTTATAGGAATTCCTTATACATATTTTAGGATGTTTGTTGAAAAAGATTAACTAGTTGACATTCTAGCTATAGTAATTATTTTACTTAGAGCAATAAGCAACATAGGGTGAATTTCATTAGGAAAAATCTTGATCGTTGCCTAGCTAATATACAGTGGATTGTGAAGTTTTCCAATTATTTTTCTTCTTCTCTTACCTGTTGTTTATCTTATCACTCATATGTTATTACTCAGACTTGTGACGTTAATCCCAAAACCCCTTTTAGATTCAACAACTTTCTAATTGATCTAGCAAAATTTGAAAATTTCTTATAGAGTGCACTGAGGGAAAGGCTTACTGGAACAAAGCAATACATTTTATTCAGGAAATTGAAGCTTATTAAGATGGAAATGTAGACACTATTTAGGAATAACAATGGAAATACTCAATATCTGCTGAATACTGCTAAATACTGCTAAATACAGTCTGGACAACATTCAACAACAAGGCTATAACAATCTTGGATCTACTCAACTGTTGGATATGGAGATATTAACTATCTATAATTACGCAAAAGCCTTATATTTTGATTACTCTCTTATGAAGAAAAGATCAAGAATCTAGTGGATAAAAAATGGGGATAGAAACACCTCTATATTTCATAAATCTATCATCATTGTTAGGAAGGCTGTCAACATAATTATTTCAGTTGAGCTTCATGATATTTAGCTAAATTCCTAGGAGGAGTTACTAGAATGGGCTTTTAAATACTTCTCTGACTTGATGAACAAACCCTCTAGTGCTCACTCTTATGTTCTTTTTCTTTAGTAGGTTTTATAAAGTGGATTACCTTCTTAAGAGGCTAACCTTCTTATCCAATTTGTTACTGTTAGGAAGATTGAATAATCACTTAAATCTCTATACATCAATGAAGCCCTTGGTCTTAATGGATTCAATGTGAACTTCTTTGTAAAGACTTGGCTACTACTAAGAAATATGTAGATTGAAGCAATCCTGGATTTTTTTTAATAGTGATTCCCTTTTGATAGCTTATAATAAAACCTTTATCACTCTTGTTCCCAAAAGTGGGGAACTCAAATACTTCTTTGACTATCGACCCATTTTATGTTGTAATTCTATTTATAAGTTAATGTCCAAGATATTAACTCATAGGCTCAGAAAAGTACTACCTAATCATATTGGAGACTCACAGGGTGCTTATATTCCAGGTAGAACAATTTGGGATAATTTATTAATTCTATAAGAACTAATCAGATCATATTCCAAGAGAAAAGGGAAAGCTAATTATAATAGATATTTTCCAAGTATGATAGATCTCAAAAAGGCATATGATAGTGTGGATTGGGAGTTCATTAAAAACATTCTAACTATATTGAATTTTCCTAGCTTATTCATACAGTGGATCTCTTAGTGCATTTCTTCACCTTGTTTTAATATTCTCATCACTTGTTTTAATATTCTCATCAATGTTTAGCCCTCAAACACTCTTACAAGTTCTAAGGGGATTAGACAAGGTGATCCCATATCGCCTTATTTATTTGGATTGGTTATAGAGATCCTTAGTAGATTGCTCCAAAGAGTGGTAAAAGGTATCAAGAGTTTTAAATTTCAATCCAAATGTAGAAGATTTGAACTAACTCATTTATGTTTTGTTGATGATCTCATTTTCTATCTAAATTTGATCATACTTCTATATCAATGTTTATGAAAGATCTTAAAATGTTTAGTGGGATGTCTATTCTTACTATTTATTGTTCAAAGAGTGGTTTATTCTCATCCCAAAAAGTCTCTAACCTAGATTCCACTCCAACCACCATTACTAGCATCCTTAAGTGACAGTGTCCTTTTTATGCATCTTGGTATCCCCATGACAAATGATAGGATGATTTTTAGGGATTATGCTTGTGTAATTGATAAAACCAATTTAAGAATTGCATCTTGGAGCTCTAGAAATCTCTCATTGGCTGGTAGCAACTTATCATATCCATTTTGAACATCATTAGTGTGTATTAGGTAGCTCATATTACTTTTCCTTCTAAAGTGATATAAACTATTGACAAGATCCTTTATAGGTTCTCGTGTTCAGGTGGTAAGGTGAAGATGAGGTGGGGTGATGTTTGTCTACCCAAAAAGCAAGGTGGTCTTAGTATCTTTCCCCTCCAACCCCTTAATATTTTCCTAATTAGCAAGAGAATATAAAGACTACTCACGGATAAGCAGATACTTTGGAACAGATGGATCCACACTTATTTTATAAAGAATAGGAGCCTATGGGAATTCAATGTAGATTACCTTGCTTCCATTACATTGAAATCCATTCTTAGCATGAGGGAAAAGATGAGACCTCACTTCATTCACCTTATTGGAAATAGAGAAAGAACTTCTTTTAGTTCGACAATTGGCTGTCAGTTGGCCCTTTAATCAAATTGAGTGGACCTGAATCTCTTAAATCATTTGTTAACTAACAAAGCTTTATAGCTTAAGTTCTCATAGCTAGGAATCAGATCATTTCTGCTACAATTCCAACATCTTTGAAGAATAAAATTAACCAGATTTGCCTTACTTCAGATATGGATTATGTCATATGGAAACATACTGTTAATGGAAAGTTCATCTACCAAACCTGTAGAAAGGTGATTACAAGTAACTTACCAACACTTACTTAGATAGATATGGTCTGGCTTGGTCATCACCATCCTCGAGGTTCTATAACCTTGTGGTTGGCCAAATGAAAAAGGTACCAACTCTTGATAGAATTGCAAAAGTCAGTCCTTGCTAATTGATGCATTCTCTACGAAACGGATTAGGAAAATTTTGGTTGCTTATTCTTTAAGTGTTACTATGTGCTCAACACTTGGAAAGTTCCAAAGATGCTTGATTACTGAAACTTCTAGAGATTCTAAACCAAATTAAGGTTTTGTGCACTGATATTAGATTCCACAACAAGATTGCTAAATGGTATTTCTGCATCTCTTTATCATTTCTTATTACTGCTATGTGGGATGAGAGAAACATTTGAATCTTCTATGATAAATACCTCTCTAACCAACAATTTGGTATTCTACTAATGTAGAAGATAGGAACACATGTTGGTATTCATATATATAAGGGATTGGATCCGTAGTTTCTCAGCTCATATTAGGAAGTGTAGCTTTTGTTTGTAAACTTTAATTTTCCTACTACGATTGAATTATCAGCTTATAGTTAGTTGTTTATCTCGTAACCTATATTAGTTCCTTAATTTAAACTCCAATTTAATAAAAATTCAAATTTTATAAAAGTTTTTATGTTATCCATGTATAACCATAACCTTAAATTAATTTCCAGTTTTTCCTTATTTGTCTTTCCACTTTATCTTTAACTCCAATGCTTTGTCTTTTTTAGCTCCTCCTTCTTAATGTTTCCAAAGCAGGAGGTGACCAAAAGCCATTTAAGAAAGAAACAACTCTAGGAAATGTTTATATAGTAATTAGGAATAGACCTATTTTTATCTGAGGATCATTATATGTGACTGGTGTGGCTGGAAATGGATTTGATTCATTAGCTCATGGCCTTCAAATTTGTGAACTGGTGATTTGACAATTCCTAAAGTTCGCTGCAACTTTTTCTTCCTGTTGTTCACCTCATTGCTTTATTATGGCAGTTTTCATTAGTTTATTCCCTTTTTTTCTATTGCTTCATTGTAGCCCCCAAAGGGGCTAGTTCGTAACTCACTAACCTCCAACTCCCTTTGAGGACGTTGGCGAGGAGGAACTCTGCAACTAGGCTCCCCAGCTACCTTCCACAATTTTTTTCTTCTCAATTCTCACCCATAAATCATTTCAACTTTCTCTTTTTCTCCTTTTCTATTTGACTTTTCTTTTACCATATTATATTTAATATGGTGGAGGAAACTCATAAAGATGTTAGACATGAGATAAATGAGCTAAGCATTATTTATGGACTATGAAAATTAATTTATGGTGAGGATTGTACAAGGATAAATTGAGTTTTTGCAAAATTTGGATTTTAATTAAATTGTGGCTTAGATTGGAGAGTTAATTATATAATGTTAATGTAATTAGTATTATTTATAATTAATAAAAATTTATCAAATTTGTTAAAAATTTTTAGTTATGGGTCATTTTCTAAAAGTAATTTAAGTTTTATAAAGTCATGTTGCATACACGAAACATTATAAAACTCATAATTTATTGCAAATTAAAATATTTTTATCACGTTGTCAATAACATATTAAAAAATTGATAGTTATATCTTTATTTATTTATTTTGTTTATAAAAAATTCAATTTGGATGATTTTAAAATATTGTGTTCTATTTTAAACACTATAAAATGTTA
>JAOTAZ010000220.1:16381034-16394774 GCA_025629785.1 Erythroxylum oxycarpum | reverse complement strand
CTAAGAGTGAAAGAATATTGTTTGTAGAGACCTGAAGAGGCTCAGAGTTAAAGAATACTTGTAACGTTTGAGAAATAATGAAATCTTATAAGGATATCTGAGGACTGGACGTGACCCACAGTTTGGGGAGAACTAGTATAAATTGTTGTGTCGCAATCTCTCAAACTCTAAATCTTTCTCAACTCATATTTTAGATTTCGTTGTTATACAAAGTTTTTAAAAATACTTTACGACTTTGTTTTTGATTGTTTTTAAGAACAAAGTTCTCTAAACAAACAAATTTTCTAAAAGGGGATTTACGAAAAAAAATTTCACAATTCAACCCCCCTCCTTCTTGTGCATCTATATCTCATTATTAAGCATTGTATTAACGTGTGATTCACTTCAAATAGGCATACCTAGAAGGGTCTGCAGCTGCTCTTATGACACTTCGGTGTCTCTTGTTATTGAGACATAAGTCTCTCCTGTTCTGTGATACCGATCATAGTATCTCTTGTATTAGTCTCATTACCCACTTTTGTATAAAGGATTAACAGACTAACTTGTTTTCTATTTTGTTATATGTTCAATTATTATAAAAAATAAGCTTTGATCTGAAACATTTGAGCTCTGTTCTGAAATAAGCAAATTCTGTTTTGTTACAGACAAGTTTTGTTATGATATTATAATATTTAGCTTTGAAATTGGTGAGTTTTGCTCTGAAGAAAATGTGTAACATGTTTTGATATGTTATATTTTGGTTCGGTTTGAAAATAGATAAGTAAACACTGCTTATAATCGAATGTGATTTTGAATATGTGAATGTTTGGATGACTATTTGAAACAGTTGTCAGCTTATATCCTGTTTAGTTTATTCCTCACTAAGCTTTATGCATAGCACGGTGGTTTTGTCCCGTTTAGGTTCAAATATGAGGGTTTGAAGACTGGGACAATAACAACCGTAGTAGCCAATGAAGATTGTGTTTTGTTATGAATAATGTTCAGTTTTTTGATGTTACTGACTTGTACTCAGTATGATGAGAAAGTTTGTATTTTGCATATATGGTTTGTAATATTTATAAACAGGAAGAAAATTTGGATTTTAAGGCATGTAATATGTTTTGTGTTATGTTAGTACATTATGTATAATATGTTTAAAACAAAATGTAATGTAATGTAATGTAATGTATGGTGGTTGAGTTTCTGAGAATGCTTGGAATTGTTAGTATAATATCTTTTAGCTGCTGTTATGTGTGACATCTGCATATCCTCCTAGAGGGTATGTGGGTATTACAGTATCAATGATTTATACTGATGAAATATCTCTGATAGTGCTTTAAAATATGTTTCACTAAATTCGAGGGTACATTAGATGGGTTAAAGTTTATGAGAATTTGACTGTTTTCTATTTTGGTTATGTATTTTAAATCTAATTGAGAGTGTTTATAATCCTCTTGTTGAACTACTTAAAAGCTTCTTTAAATATTTTTAATTTATTAATGCTTGTATATAGAAGGTATCTTACACCTTCACTTTCCTACACTTTCCTAACAATATCATTGAATTTAAACAAATTAATAGGAAAGTTAATACATTTGAAAGGTTACCTCTTATGCTAAATATTCTTTGGTATAGTAAGAATGGAAGCATATTGGTCTGAAGTACTTTAGTTTGTGAAATTCTTCTAAGAGGTGGGGAACTTCTAGAGATAAAAGGGGTTATAAGGACTCTATCAAGATTTTATTAACAGGAGTGCTTCTCATTTAAGGATTAATCATGTAAAAAGATAGCTATTGATGTTTAAATCACTCAAAGAGGAGGTGCCTAGGCCATATTAAAAATCTATCATGGTAAGGTCGTAGTTAATAGATCGTCCAAGAGATTATATTATTGATAAGTTGGCATTCAAATCCCTAAAAAGGGACCATGATAAGTAGGTATTTCCAGAAGTAAAGACAATGTCATTCTGGAGGTTTTTCCTTAATGATAAATTTGTTGACGGCTTATAATATAGTTAGAAGGTAAGGATCATTGTTAGTAAAGGAAGTAACCTCAAGATGGATGAGTTATTTTATATTTTAAGCATAGAGATTAAGCAAAATGATTTATTTGGAAGTTATAAATATTGTGCCATCTTAATGGTAATCCAAATTATTGATATAAAGATAAGAATTGCAAAATTTGTTAAAAAAAGGTTTTAGCTTTGATTTTAATCTCCAAAAATCCTGCAAACATTAACTTATATGATACTTGATAAAGTCACTAACTACTAAAATTGTTGCAGGATTATTGAACCCTGTAACATTCCAAATACCTATGATCATTGAGTGGGAGGAGTGAAGTTACTTGAATTTCCTTTCTTACCCACCTTTCTCGCGCTTTTACTTTTTTTTTCTTTACTCCTAGATCCTTTATCAACCATATTAGAGTTTTAATTAGAAGAGCATTCGAGTTGGTCCATTGAATCTAGATGATTCTAAGGTAAACTATTAGTTTTTCCTATTTTAGGGGCTGGTGAAGGTGGTTATTTTATGATACTTTTATGAGGATTAGGTTATATAAGTAGGATTTCTATTTCTAGATCATTCAAAGAAAAAAGGAAAATGATTGGAAATCACTAGTTTTAATTAATTTTTTATTGATTAAAGTTTATGGATTTAAAGTTGCTTCAATTTGCTCACCTTTAAAATAATGACCCTTATCAAATTATTTTCTAGTGTCTTTTCATACTTTCTTAATATTAGTTGACCTTCATTATTAGGAAAGAATTACCTAAGTATGATCAATATTAAAAGATTCATCCAACCTTACCCCTTAATATATTTTGAAAATAGAGATATAAGGTTAACTTGTATGTAAATTTATAGTATCAAATGAAAGGCTTAATATAAGAGAATTCGAAATTGGGATAAAATTTTTTTTATAAGCTTGGACTAGGTTTTCTACCCTAAAACAAAAGGAGAATGACTAAGAAGGAAAAACAAAAGAAATGAAAGGTGGGAGGAGGACAAAGATCTTGTCTAAATAAAAGAGGCTAAGAGGTTGGGAGAGAAGGAGGATAAATGGAAAGGTTGAAATGGGTGAGCAATCGAGGAGAATACAGGAGATGTTATGAAAAGAATATAAAAATAATAAGAAAGAGGATGCTTTATCTTCTAAATGGAAACAAACACCTATATAAAAGAATGCAAGAAATGTTGGATAAAGTTTGGGGAGAGAAAAAAAGATTTGGTTCAAATCTCTTATTAATATATGAGATAGTAAATGATAGTATTATTTTTTTCACTTAAATTATTAACTTAAAAGTATAAACTTAATTGTTTTTTGTTTAAAATAACTTAACATTAAATTTGACTATTCATGTTTCTTTACTTAACATTAAATTTGACTATTCATGTTTCTTTACTTTCTTTATGTAATATTTTATTTATTGTCTATAACTAACATCTTATCCTAATTTTATCTCATATTATTTTTTTATTTAGTTTTCATAACATATTTTCTTAAGTTAGCTTTCCTTTTATATGCACATAAATTTTTTATCACCCATATTCTCTCTTTTTACTTTAATTTTTTCTTTTTATCACTGATATGCCCCTTTTCACTTTTCTCTGCTTTTTTTCTACTTATCTAATTTATTTTTATATGATCTCTTTTTTATTCTTTTTATTTATCATAGTCCTTTGTTCTTAGCTTAGTATCCATTTTTAAATTATTGCTTTTTTATTACATATGTGCTCTCTTTTCAAAATTATTTTATTTATCATTGTTTCACATCTTTTTGGTCTAACCTCTAGTGTTATTTTTTTAGGTTTTTGACTCAAGGAATTTTTTCAATTTATGTAAAACGTTTTCTAAATGTAGTAAATATGTATAACTATATAAGATATGTGTATTACTTGAGAATATATATATATATATATATATATATACACACACATTTTTTTGCTTGTATATGTTATTAGTAGTAGAATATCTTCTTTCAAAGTTGCACAAACACCATAATATCTTTTCTTTTCAAAATTAAAACTGAATCAACCTTAGAAAGAGTGCAAGGACTTAACAAGAATTAAACATAAGTTCATAAGTAGAAGAAGGACTGAGCTAGGATCGAGCCCAACCTGTTGGTATTTATAAGGTCTTAGTCCTAGCCTAAGGCCCAAACAAGCTTAAGACTTGTAGCCTTAGCCTAGAATTGATTAGGTCTCAAGTGACCTAAAGCCTATTGTAATTAAAAAAACATACAAAATGACATTATTTTTTTATAATCATTTGGGCTTCCGGTTGAGCTGGCGAAAATGTCTGAGCCTAAACCTAGCTTGAAGCCTAAAATTTTAAAAAATGCCTGAACATGACCTAAAGCTTGTTAAATCAATTCAAACTTATTAACTTTAAGTTGGGTTAGATAAGAGCAAATCGAGCTGAGCCTTTAGTAAAAACACCAAGCCTATTTATAAGTCCTTCGTGTCAAAAGGCTATAATGACATTCTAACCAAACCGCTTAATAAAAATATGGCCTAGTTGAGTAACTATGAGACATTCATCACAAATTTTTGCCTTCACTTTAAAAAGCTAAGTTTATGTTAATAAAATTAACAAAAAAAGTATGTTGTAATAAATCCTACTATTCTTGTGAATAACATAATTTCTTATTAAAAGACACTTAAGGATAGTTACAATTTTTATTAACAAAATAATTGTCCATGTATGTGTGTAAATGATAGGAGTGAATGAATGTGACATTAAGTCCTAATTAGTATGTATATATATTTTGAAGTACTTAGACACAGATTTCACAAGTTAATAAGTTAGAAAAACTTGAAGGATCGTGTTTGTAGCTAAATTTGTTCTATGAAGTTTAATTCCATTGTCCCATTATTGCATATATGTATGTGTTATGTTTTGGTTTGTTTTTATTTTGCTTGTTTTGTCTTTACTTGAGGATAAGAAAAATTTTAAATGTGGTGATGTTGATAGTGGTAGGTTGCATAATGTTTTAGTGGTTAGTTTAGTATATGTTTAGTTGTAAATTGAATGATTAGTGCATATTTAGGATATGATTGTGTTATTTAGTTAAATGTTTGGGTTTTGAGTGTTATGTAGGTTAAAACATGATTTTGTGCTTAAATTTTGCGTATTTGAGATACCTTGATGTATTTCTTAGTGTTTGAGAACATATATGGAAGAATGGAGAATTGAAGGAAGCCCGGACAAGGAGCCAGAGCCGGAGTCGGACTCAAGCCCATGATCATGACAGAAGCAGTTGGGGGAGCCACGATCGTGACAAAGAGCTAAATGGAGTTCCACGATTGTGGCCTATACGACAGACAGCGTGGACAACCTCTTGAACGCGACTTATTGAGGGACATTTGGGACTTTTTCGACCCAAAAAACCCTAAGATTTACCTAAAATAGAAAAAAAACTATATAAAGAAAGAGTTGGAACCCTAAAGGAGGCTTTAATTTCTGCCACTTTGGGAAAACTCCAAGAAGAACGAAGAGCAAGAGAAAGAAGAGAAAGAAGAGGAGAGATAAGAGGGCTTCTACTCTACTACTTTCCCGAGCCATCTCGATCCCGTCCAAGTGGCATTTTCTTTTCATCTTGTTATTTTTCATTTTTGAATATGTAGCGTAGATATGATGATGTTGATGAATTTGGGATTGATGATGATATTATAACTTTTCTTTAGTGATTTAAACTTGATTAAATTTTAATCTAATTGTTTTTGTGATAATTCATTTAGGTGTTGTGATTATTTGTTGTAACATCATGCTTCAATAATAAATCGAGAGAGTGAACTAAATTCAAAATGATTAGGTTGGGTAATGAGAGTTAATGACCCAATAGACCATGCAAATAATTAAATTGATAATTATAAGGAGAGAGATCTCATGTGAGACTCAGTTGTCTATTAGAAGGCTTAAATTTTGAATAGGTTATGGGATGATTGTTAATTGGGAGGTGACATTTTCAGTAACTCAACTTAATTAGGTTTTCTTAATTAGGGCTTAGTGATTATAACTCAAGAGAGAGTAATCTACCGTTTAATAGTCTAGAATCGATAGTACATTAACATAAAAGTGATTAGATTAGCATTGATGATAGGATAAATCCCTTTCTCATTATTTGGTAATTTTTCTTATGTGAATGTCCATAGTGAATTTGGTGGTGCTCAATATTTGATTTCTTTTATATTGATTTTACAAATTAACTTTTTGTCAATCATTTCATATGTTTACTTTTCTGTGGAGTTTTGATTTTCATTTTAATAATTATTTAAGCCTGGGATAACTTAGAAGTAGATTAGTTCGAAAACTCTTTGAGGGATCGACACCTCACATACTACACTCACGACCTATGCGCTTGAAGTATATGGAGGGTTTTTAATATATTCAAACTTGCCTCAACACAAAGCATTTTCAAGCAAGTTGTCTTCCTTTAAGTCCTTAACATATTTCAAATAAGGTTATTATATTCTCACAATAATTCCTTACTCAGTTGACAATTTTATGGGTTAGACCTTGTCTATAAGAAGACCTCCTGAGTATCAATCTATATTAATAACTTGCAATTCTTTTCAAGATTCATTCATTGCAATTCACAACCTCTAGTTTTACCTTTGCTTCCTTTTCTAATACTGGCATTGGAGGCTAGCAATAAACCTATAATGATAAGAAAATATGAGAATATATAAAAATATATTTAAGTATAAGTCTAGTTGAAGGCGTTAAAGATGAACAAACTTGAACTATTTGTTTTTTTTAAGCATGATGACGTTGTGGATGACTTGAAGGTAGAATATTATTGTTTCTTTTTTATGGCAATGTACTAGAACAAGCTCTATTTCCTATGGTTAAAAAAAGAATATGATAAAGATAAATATTTGAATGCATATAATTCATCCTCAATACAATCTTCATCTCTTTCTATGATAAGATTGCCTTGTATTCCAGTTGCTTCTAGCATATTGGGATCAACATCTCTCCTGTGGAATGATGATATATCCGAATCTTCTATTTTTAGAACTACATTATTCAGTTTTGATTTAATCTCTTAATATACTTCATCACCATCATCACCCATTTGCACATAACTTTCCAATTACTGCCCAATACAATGTCAACAAGGTAGAATACTCATTTAACTTGACTTGCAAGGAAAAATGGTCATTTTCATATCATATGTTACTAATGATGCTAGTAATATTGCCATTCACTTTTATGTTAATCCATTTGTCACTAAGATTAAACCATTTGCACTTAAATAGAACAACCTTTTTATCCTTGATGTAATGCAAATCTATTATTTTAGATATAACACTGTAAAAGCCAATAAAATCATTCTTATATTGTCCCTCAACAATAACCCTAAAATTTTGGCTTAAGGTGGCTTTCACGCTCTTTTATGTGAAATATAACTCCATTGACAATGCAACTTGTATATTTTTCCCTATATGTATAAGGCTTCCATGCTAAAGCATATAATGTTGTCATTGCCTTCAGCAATTTTACCGTTATGTAACCATATCATCTGTAGCAAAAAATAATTAAAAGTCAATGTTGCAATCTCACCTATAATTTTCATTTATTCATACTATTATATGAATAACTTACTTCGGTCCTAAACTATGATGTGAAGTTTATCTTATGCCTGTATTCAACATTAACCTCACCTTTGCTCATAATCTCTTCTTTGAGCTCTTTATTTTAAAAAAGTAAATTGGTGTAAGAAAACAGAGGTTGAATGCTAAATTTTAATATGAAATAATGAATAAGAAGTAATATACTTACTCTATATATAAATCGACTATCTCACAATTGTTCAAAATATAACAATGGCCAATTTCAAGTTCATCTTTAGTTAATTCCATGAATTTTTCCTATTCCAACTGGCCTTACTTTTTCAGTGAAAAATGATAAGCCACCTTTATGATCAAAATTGAAGTTATGTTCTTTTCTATTAAATCTTGTCTCCAAGTTGCTTAAGTATACAGAATAAACTGTCAATCATTGATTCGCTATATAAGCCTCTATAATAGAGCCTTTAACTTAAGCTCGATTATGCATGTAGCGTTCAAGAGAGCCTAAAAACCTAAAAAAATATAAGACATTAACATTTGTTACTAAATAATAATTTAATACAAAATTGTAGGAGTGAATATAGATTACCTTTCAATCAGGAACATCAATCAAAATTGAACTAGTTCATAAAGTTTTTCCTCATATAGTAAGTGAGTTTCCAAATGCACCATAATATCAAAGAATGATGGTGAGAAAACTAGTTCAAGCTTACATATAATCAAAGCTATGTATTTTTCCATTTTTTTTCAAGTTCTTCCAGTTTCCGTGTATTACAACCAAATGGCTTAAAAAAATCACTCAATTGTGCCAAAGTTATGGACACATCATACAGTAAACATCTACGTATTCCAATAGTAAGTAATCTTCAAATAAGTACATGACAATCATGATTTTTCAACCCAGAAACTTTTCCCTCATTGGCAAACACAAAAAGCTATATTAGGTGCATACCTATCAGGAAACTTAATTGATTTTAGAAATTGATAAAAGTTTTGTTTCTCCTTTTATGACATATTGTAGCATGCAGGTGGAATCATATATGACCCATCATCTCTCTTTTTTAAATGCAAATCTTTTTTTATATTCATGTCTTCAAAAACTAATCTAGTCTTAATTGCGTCCTTCAATTTGCCATCAATTCAAATCAAAGTAGCTAAAATATTCTCATAAATGTTTTTTTCAATATATATGACATCAAGATAATGCCTCTATAAAAAATTCTTATAATATGGAAAATTGAAAAATATTTTTTTTAATTCCAATTAAGATGAATAAAAGTTCACTTTCGCTTTCTATTACTTGGGTTTGCCTTGTGTAAAATAATGCAAGTGTGATAGTTGATTAAGCACATCATCACCTTTCAAGTCCATTGGAGCTTCTTTATGCTCTAGTTTTCCATTAAACAATTTGCTTCTTCACCATCTATGCCCATGTTCCAAGTGACAACAATATCCTATATAACATATTTTACTTCGTAGCCTTATTGAATGAATTTAATAGTTACATACAAGACATACTATATACTTTTTTTTACTATATCTAAACAAATTGTCATAAGCTAGAAAATCATTTATAGTCCACAAAATAGCCGCATACATTCTAAAATTTTCACCTTCAACAACATCATATGTTTCTAAATCAACCACCCAGAGATTTTTTAAATCAGTAGTTAGTGGTTACATGTATACATCAATATCCTTACTAGGAGTAGTTGGTCCTATAATAAGTAAAGACAATAGTAAAAAAAAAGGCTTCTTCATATGCTTCCATGGGGGTAAACTGTATAGCACAAGAATTACATGCCACATATTGTAAGAAGTACTTATGTTACCAAATGGATTAAATACATCAGAGGCTAACTTGTGTCCAACAGTAAGACAAGACTTAAATGGGAATAACATATAACTACCATACCTCAAAAGCCAAAACATGTACTACAAAGTGGTGCATTAAGGGCCTATCAGCACTTGTTATCCATATGCTGAAACAAATCTGAGTAACCAAGTGGTTTGTTGGGTGCTTCCACCAGAACTCCAAGGAGAACAAACTCTTCAAAATTTTAAATTATTAGGTCTCATCCTCTAATGCACAGAAACCAGCAATCAGATCCTCATGCAACTTTTTAATTCAACCATAAGAGTTGGTTCTCCTTCTGCTGGATCTTCAAATTTCTACGATCTACAATAGTAACAAAAAGTCAAACTTGTCACTTTCTTTTTATCTTAGTATTTGTGATATTCTCACTAGCATTGTAGAGTTTACTTACACTAAGCAGTAGAAGAGATCTCCCAGTCTATGCTTGATAATGTTGTATGCTATTTTTTGACCGTCTATGCCAGCTACTTTCTCAATAGCTTACACATTAGTTACACATTTGCGAATCCACAGTCGACGATATTTCTCTTCTCAGATTATAGGTCACTCAAGGTTTTGATTCCATGATCATAAGCACAAAAGTTTTAGGTACATAAGTAATAACATAGTTAAGGAGCAACTAATAGAATGGGATGCCCATGAAGGCACTGAACTATGCACACATGATGCCTCTAAAGCGGGGATAGATAAGTGCCATTCTATCTACAATCACTTCACCAAATAGACTTCCCAAAGTGTATCCAGTGGCAAAGAGACTTAGAAGTGCTGTAATGTAATTTTGATCAAATCCTAAGAGATGAACAATACAGAGCCTAATCAAAAGTATGTACAATGAATTCCATTATTGAATTCATCAGATAAAAGCAAATGCAGATGATTCTCTGGAAATTACCTTTTGAAACTAATAATGGAAAATTTTCTTAAATAATTGAATTGGATCTTGTGCATTATTGGTGCATGGAATTTTGAAAAGGACATTCATTCCAATTGATGGGATAGTAATAGCAGTGGAACTTCAATGCAATCTAAAAAATGCAATATGCAATATGAATAAAATTGAAATTTCTCTCACCTATTAGGTCAAACCATAGAGTAAAAAACACCATGTCAATCTATAGTAAGGAACCAACAATGCCTTGCAAGACAATTATTTGAAACATTTTCACATTTATGATAGCTTTTGTCACCATCCATGATTATTTCCAAATGAACGACACATTTAAATTCGAATTTCCCCTCTGTATTAATTAATACTTGCAACCAAAGGTATTTAATTCATTAAATGCCCACCACACATACATAAAAGGATGAAGTGATTGGGTTTACGATTTGGTGGTTACCCAGAAGTGGGTATGCGGTGGGTCAGCTCACGGGTGCGAGAAGAGGTGAGAGAGAGGGATTGGCTATTGTTTATACAGAGATGGATGGTGGGTTTAACAATGGTGATTAGTCAAGAAGAGTGAGTTAGGGACTAAGAGGTAGAGAGATTAATAGCCAGAGAGGTGGTGGGTTCAAGTTGGTTTGTGTTTTAAGGTGTTGGTTTTCTTGTTTTGAAAGTGGGAATTCAATTACTAAATTGAGATCGAGGAGGAGTATGCCTTTGAACTTTTTTACTTTGAGAAGAAGGAGAGCTTTTACATTCGAAATCCATGGTGGGAGAAGGTGGCATGTTTATCTTTGCAACGATGTAGTTTCAACAATCAGAGTCATTTTAGCTAATTATGCTATTGTGTCTAATTAATTAGGGTCTCTTGACGCGTGGCAGTGCCACGTCAACAAAGATAACTGTAAGCTAATGTCGGGCTAGAGTTGAAAAAATTGAAAATTTAAGTATTTTATTGTTACTTTTTAATGCTCGGGCTATAATTGAAAATTTGACGAAAGTTTGGGCTTTTTTAGTAATTAACCTAGAATTTAACATCTTCTATATTAAGATCCTATAAATAAGGAATTATAGGAAGATAAGAAAATAGATATGAATGAATATCCTAAATCAAAATTTCTATTATGAAGTAAAAATCAAAGGTACAATGGCTACGAAATAAAGATAAAAACACTTCCTAGTTTCACAAGTCCTTGCTTGTTAGAAGAAATCTGAGTAGAGTCTCCTCTTTGCAAGTAGAAGATGGGATAATGGTATCATCACAAAAAGAGATACAAGATACTAATTTCCATTATTTCTCCAAAACTCTTAGAATTGTGGATTAGATAAGTTCCTTAAGTCCTATTGAATTCATTTATTTTTATCAAAATCTTAAGAAATGTGCAATCTATTTGGATATTTCTTTTATGTTAACAAATGTTGAGAATCACCAACCTATCTCACTAGGGGACTTCAAGCCAATCTCATGCTACAACTTCATCTATATGGTGATATATAAGCTCTTTGCCATAGATAGAGTAATGTAATCAACCCATTGATTAATGAAACATAGGCAGCTTATATTCAAAAAAGAGACATAATCGATACGATATTGTTGGTTTAGGAATTTTTCATGAATTATAAAAGAACAATTATCTAAAGAGTTATGCAATCAAGGTGGATTTTAGAAAGGCCTTTGATAATATTGACATGTCCTTCCTTATTCATACTCTATAAAATTTTGATTTTCCTCTAAGGTATGTTAATTGGATGAATTAATGTATCTCTATTATGTCTTATTGCATTTTGATAAATGGCTCTCTTACTAACTTGATCAAAGTTGCTAAGGCATTAGGCAAGGGGACCCTCTATCACCTTACTTCTATACCCTTTGTATGGAAGTTCTTTCTAGGCTAGTCAGACATTATATCAATTTAGGAACAAAGTTCAAATTTCATAATAAATATTGGAAGTTGGGTATTCATAGTTTAGACTTTGTTGATGACCTCTTGATCTTAGTTAGAGTTGACCCATACTCAATTAAGGCACTAGTGAATGCCTTAGATAAATTTAAAATCATCTTAGTTTTGTCCATGAACAAGGAGAAAAGCCTCCTATTTGAATCCTTATTTGATACTCATCTGACAAATTGGCTCTCTTTCCTTACTAGTTTAAAATAATTTTATATACTTGGTATTACTATACCACATAAGAGGCCTTCATATTTTGAATTTCTTCCTTTAATTACAAAGGCAAGGAAAAGAATAAATAGGTGTTGCAATAAGCCATTATCATTTACAGGAAAAGTTCAATTAAATAATGTTGATTTGAATTCTCCACATATTAATTGGGTTGCTTATATTGCCATTCCATCTTCTGTAATCAAGACCATAAAAAAGATTATGATAAACTTCTTATAGACAAACAATTCTGAACCTCCTACACAAATAAAGTAGCTTGGAAAAAAGTTTGATAGCAGAGGAAAGAGGGAGGCCTATGAGTAATTCCTTTAAAGATAAGTAACAGAGTCCTCCTAATCAAGTTTAGAGATTGTTAAGTGATAAGGAACCCTTAGGGGTTAGTTAGATGCATTATTACCATTTGAATTAGCAAGACTTCTAGAGCAAGATGCTTCATAGATAATAATTCATTTACCTGATCAAAATTTGGAGTTACTATATCAGTTTTAAAGGTAAAGTAAGGGCAAATGGGTCATTGCTCAGTCATTAATGGCAAAATGGTAAATAAGAAGAGTGGGTTTAGTATAAAAAGGGGCAGATAGCTGTCGTGGGACTTAGAAAATTCCAGAAGAGTAAAATAGAGAGAAAGAAAAGAAAGAAGAGAGAAGTGAGAGTGAGCTTTCGGTGGAGTTAGAGAGAAAAAAGAGAAATGAGTTAGGGTTCGATTTTTCTTGGGCTTTAAGCATGATTTTTGAGTTATTCCAAGAGAGAAAAACATGGAAGATGAAGAGAGCTCCAAGATGAGCCAAGAAAATCCGAAAATGGAGAAGATGAAGGTAAGAGCCGATTTTTGATCTTCGATCTTTGATGCGCTTTTTGGTGTAAATAGCTTAAAAATGTTATGGGATTGAGTTTTCTAAGGTTAATTGAAGAGATTAAGCTATGATTATGGTTAATTTTGGATTAATTTTGAACTTTGGGGGTTTAGGCCAATTTTGAAAATTGGGGATTTTCAAAATTGGAGTTTGAAATAGTTTGAATATGTGAGGAATGGATGTTTTATAAGCTCAATTTGAGAAATTATGATACTTATGATGATGAATTTTGATTGAAATTGGTTTAGGACATTTTAAATTGGACGAGAGAAGGAGGCAAAGGACAACATGAGGCTTTGGACAAGATACTTGCATGGATATGAGGTGGGTAGTATATTTATTTATTGAATTATAAGTTAAATGTGAAATTTTGCAAATTAAAGAAAGC
>JAOTAZ010000220.1:16235181-16248890 GCA_025629785.1 Erythroxylum oxycarpum | reverse complement strand
TTCCAAGAGTTGAATTTATTTGTTTTTGTTTGAATGAGTTAGGATATTTATGAAAGAAAAAAAATAAAATAATGAAGCGATATTAGTTAAACTGTGATTCGTTTGATATGAGTTGGGTTCCGAAAACGGGATCCAACAATAGGTGGATAAGGAGACGGTTAAGGATATTCAAGAGTGACATATACCTAGATCTATAATTGATGTGAGTAATTTTCACGAATTTGTTTTTATTGGAGGTTTTTTAAATATTTTATTACGCTAGGTACATCCATCATTAAAATTTTCATAATATTTTTAAATGAGGTGATCAACAAGAGCATACTTTTAATTTGATTAAATAAATGTTATGGTCTGCTCTCTTATTAAGTTTGTCTACATTTTTTAAAACTTTTGAGATTAAGTATAATGCATTGACAATATGTCTGGGTGCTACTTTGATGCATAAAAATCAATCAATTGTCTATTTTGTTGAGAAAATAGATAGATTTCCTTAATTATTCAAATTATAACAAGGAGTTGTATGCATTAGTGTGGGCTTAGGAGATTTGGTAACATTATTTGTAACCTAAAGAGTTCACTATTCAAACTACAATAAGTCCTTAAAGCATTTGAAAGAGCAATAGAAGTTTAATCAATGATATGTCAAGTGGGCATAGTTCATTGAGATGAATCCTTATGTGAACAAGTATAAACGAGGCAAGAAAAATGTTGTGGCTAATGTATTATTCCAAAGGTGCTTCCTAATTTTTATATTGAATAAAAAGTTGTTAGATTTCAAACATGTTAAGGAATTATATGAGAATGATTATGATTTTGCATCTACCTTCAGGACTTGTGAGAAAACTACTTTCTTTAAGCATGATAGGTTTTTATTAATATAAATGAATCATAGGTACCTAAGAGTTCGTTAAAAGAGTTGTTAGTACGCGAGGCATATAAGGGAGGACTAATATGTCATTTTATCATTAAAAAGACTTTAGATATTCTTAAAACATTTCTTTTGGTCTTATATATGTTGTGATATTTAAAGAATTTGTGCTAATTGCATTACATGTCAATAAACTAAGTCTAAGGTTATGCCACATGGTTTGTTAATTCCTCCGGTAATCCCTACTAAATTTTATGTTGATATTTATATATATTTCCTTTTGGGTTTGCATAGGTAAAAAGTGCATAAAGATTCTATCTATATGGTTGTTGATAGGTTTTCTAATATACACATTTTATTGCATGTGGTAAAATTGATGACATAACCAACATAGTCAATTTATTCTTCAGGGAGATGTTAAGTTCCTTAGTTATTTTTGGAAGGTTTTATGAAGAAGTTGGGAATTAAATTATTCTTTTTAATTACTTTTCATCCTCAAATGAATGGTAAAAATAATGTAGCAAATAAGACTTCTACTATTTTATTTTACATACTATCATTGGAGAAGTAAGAAGAAAAATGTGGTAGGACCAATGTTTTGAAAACTGGATCGAATCGGTCGGTCGGATTGAAGAATTGGTGACTTGGGGTATGAAATGGTCCGAGTTAGCATTTATTTTTGTAAGTGATTGACCCGTTCATTTCGTGGTCGGACTGGTAAAAACCACTAAACTGGTGAAAGAAAGGATAGACCGGTCTATTTAAAATGCCTTGATTTTGATGATTCAACTTGAATGAATATTATGATTAGTGATCTTCTTTTTAATCTTTTTGATGAAATATGACTAGAGCTTTGTTATCATAGTTTGTGTTGTGTTGATGAACTTAAAAAAAACTTGTATATTTTGAAGTTTAAGTTAAGTTTACAATTAGATAAAAAATTAAATAGTATGTTTAAAAGTTATCTTATACATATAATATATAAAATAAAATTTTATATATTTATTAGTTATCGATTCGATCACGGTTAAATTTTAGTTAAACCATTGACCCTTGAAAAAGTTGCTTCTTCAGATTATTCATCAGTCCATTTTTTAAAACATTAATTAGGACAATATAATATAAAGGCACAATTTCGAACAATGGATCAAGATGTGTGTGAGCTAATTCAGTTGGAAATTATCACAAAGGACTTGAAGATTGAGTAGGATGATAAAATGAAACTTTATTGTGATAATAAATATATTAGTGTAGCTTATAATTCGGTACAATATGATGGAACAAAGTAAATGAAAATTGACAAACGCTTTATAAAAAAGTGAAAGTGATTTGATTAGAATACCTTATGTAATTACGAAGAATCAACCTACTGGTGTACTTTTTATGCGGGTTAAATAATTCAAGTTTTGGGAATATTAAATTCAAGTTAGGAATAATGAAAAAGGGAGTGCGAGAAATATGATTGGTTTATAATTTTTAAAATTTTAATTTATTTAGAATACAGTACCTCAAAATCATTAAATATGATTATCTTATTTAGTTATTTTTATTTGTCTTTTTAATATGATAACTGTATGAAATTATATCCTTATAAACTAATAATGTAGAAAATATTCTCTTCAATCTTAAATCTTAATTTATAAAGTTCTAAGGTTAGGTCAACCACGTGTAAGCATTTAAAACTAAGAGGCATAGGTGGAGGCAAATTAACTGCTTTGGTTGCTACTTGTTCTTGGTAACTCAATGAAAGAAATGAAGGCTGTCGAGAACCGGTGTAAGTAGTAAATATGCAAGAACTACCTCGTCGGCCTCAGATCGAGCAGTCTCCGTACATTTGGTCCCAAACTTAAAAACTCGGTCTGTGTTGGCTGTTATTTAATTCGTGAAAATGATAAGATGTTTCGTTGCACCAGCCACATGGATTCAAATCAATCTCTATTATGTCCCCAGCTTTCACTTTGACTTTAGCAGCCTTATTAGAACAGCATTGAGTACTCCCAATCATAAAACGTGAACCACCAGATTCCCACCCACCAGCACTAGAAAATATAAATTCAACGCAAGCCCCAAACATGCTCAACATATTTTCCAGTTTCTCTTAGCACACTCGTCAAAATTAACGCTTGTTTCCTCGCAACCACCGCACATGGCGGCGGTCCAGCACCCAGTGTCCGACGCCAACGAGAACACCCCATTTGGCACGCGCTCCCAATCTGAATTCTACGCGCTCCACCATGTCACCCACTCCTCCGAGTACATAACCAACTCCCGAGGCCTCAAACTCTTCACTCAGTCATGGTCTCCTCTTCCCCCGACCAAACCAATTGGCTGCGTCGCCATGGTCCACGGCTTCACTGGCGAGTCTGGTTGGTTGCTTCAGTTGACGTCAATACTCTTCGCCAAATCAGGCTTCATCGTCTGCGCTATTGACCACCAAGGTCACGGCTTCTCCGATGGTCTCGATGGCTTAAACCACCATATACCAGATATTAACCCCGTCGTCGACGATTGCATCCAACACTTTGCCAAGTTCCGTGAAGCCCACGCGCCTAATTTGCCGGCGTTTTTGTACTCCGAATCACTCGGCGGTGCTATATCATTGTATATTACGCTCCGGCAAAAAGGAGCGTGGGATGGACTGATTCTAAACGGTGCCATGTGCGGGATCAGCGCCAAGTTCAAGCCTCCCTGGCCGTTGGAGCATTTGCTATTCGTAGTCGCGGCGGTCATACCGACTTGGCGCGTGGTACCCACGCGTGGGTCTATACCTGACGTTTCGTTCAAGGTGGAGTGGAAGCGTAAGTTGGCGTTAGCGAGCCCGAGAAGGACGGTGGCAAGACCACGCGCGGCGACGGCACTTGAGCTGTTGAGAGTGTGCAAGGAGCTACAAGGGAGATTCGAGGATGTGGAGGTGCCATTGTTGATAGCTCACGGGGGGGATGACGTGGTGTGCGACCCAGCTTGCGCGGAGGAGTTATATCAACGCGCAGCTAGCAGGGATAAAACCCTGAAAATTTATCCAGGCATGTGGCACCAGTTGATTGGTGAGTCGGAGGAGGATGTGAATATAGTGTTTGGGGAAATGGTGGAGTGGCTTAGGACAAGAGCTGAACGAGCTCAATTGGGCAAGGAGTAAGGACAATGCAATTGGGTCCGAGGAAAGTGGCGCGTGACAAAGGATGTAGGTTGAGTTTGGTTTGGAGTACCTGGGGTAGGATCACAATAATGGCATGAAATTTTTAGGTGGGAAAGGTGACGTTACGTGAATATAGGCCTGTAACAGATTATCATTATATCAATTAATTGTCTTTTGTTTCACTGTCATGTGTCAGCTGTTTTTCTGGTAAATTAAATGGATGTTTTGACTATAACCCTACTCTCATCTCGTTAAATTATCAAAAGCGTGTCCAAAATCAGTTTGTTTCATATTTTTAATTGCTACCTAAGATTCAAAATTCAGGAATAAAAAATGTTAAATAGATAATAGTTCAGACTTACCTAAGCTTAAGTTCACTTGTTTATTTATTTAATCTACTTTTCAAAACTCACATCTGGCATATTAAGAAATATTAGAGGAACGTATCATTTCTTTAGGTTATGACATTACTAATGACCTTTTTATACCCTTTAATATACATCACACCGACCCTAGTGGTTTAATCCTTGAACCTTTTTTTTTTTTTTTATCACCTAGATAAATTGCTTAAAAAGTTGTCTCATCTCCTTTCCTACAAAATTAATAATGGAGTCGATCACCCATGTGAGAAGACATCTAACATCTATACGACAGACTTCTTGTATTTAGAATTGAATGTCCAGTGCTTATTCTAATATTTATTCTAAAATAGAAAGCTTAATTAACAATCAAGAATTCTCACATTTCTATAATTGAATTTTCATTTAAAATTAATTCTAGAAAATGCTGCTTACTTCTCAATTAAACATATATTGCACAAAATATTCAATGACAAACAAATTATCATCATCATTAACAAGTATTATGAAAATTCACGAGACATATCCATTTCTCTTTGTGCTACTATGTCATTTACATAGTTACTTAATATCTACGTGTTTGATTTAATATCGATACTTGACCTCTCTAGTATTGTCTTTTAACGTAATTGTTCATGCACAATATAATGTGCATGTGACTACTAATTGTTTTAGAATAAGGAACCATCTTTATCAGTTATTCTTCTTGTGGCATACATGGATTCTTTATATTGCTTAGATACTCACCTTTAGCAATTGGCATCATAAAAATGCTTTATTATCTTGCATACAAAGTTCTTCAAGTATCTTGTTGATATATATATATAACTTATAGTAGTAAGAAAGCTCTACTTGAATGATACTTAGTGATCTTAATTGCAAAGGTATATGCAGTCTTAGCCATATTCTTCTTTTTAATCATGGTTAATAGCTAATTTGCTTGTTCTCTTATCAAAGTTTTTATTATCACTAGCTAATAACAATATCATCTATATGAAATAATAAAATTATACATTTATAGTTGGATCTTTTAACATATACTAAGTAGTCTATTTTAATCATAGTAAAATCATACAATAAGATTTTAGTACTAATGTAATATACCACTTACTTCTAGACTCTGTTAGACCATAGATTGAGTTTAACAATATTAGCATATAATGCTATTGTCCTTTCTGAATGAAACTTAGTGGTTGTATTGTATAGATTCCTTTATCAAGTTCTTCATTTAAGAACATAATATTTAAATCCATTTGATGTATGTCAAGATCTATTCTTACTACTGAGGCTAGAATCACAATCTCAAAACAAATGAGAAATTCTTCTCATAATCAATCTCTTCCATTGTATGTATGCTTTTGCCATTAGACGTACTTTGAATATTTTAAAGCTGCCATCAATCTTTTACTTAACATTTAAAAAAACTCATTTGTTCTTGATGGCTATATATGTTTTTAGAAGATTACCCAAGTCTTATACTTGGATCAAACTCATTAAGTTTCATTCTTATTCTATTATTATAATTCATTCGACCTTATTAAGAATATATGGATCCTTTTTATATTCCTCAACTTATTATTTTATTTTGAAAATACTATAAATGTTATTCTTTTCAAGTTTAAAATTATATAAGGAATAATCCACTCACAATATAGGTATAATGAAAATTTGAGAACCAAATCTCTCTACATTCATATTGCTTCCACTTGAATTAGATAGTGGTAAAGAGCTCCTACTGGGTCGTAATTGTCATTGATCAGAAACCAATTCATCATCTCCTAAATTGCTTCCACTTGGATGAATACTATTTAATTTGTCTTGTTTTACAAGACCATTCTATCTCTCATATAGAGATAAGTTTTGAACTTATCTTTTCTTGCTATGGAAAATTATTATATAAGAATGTGATATCCTATGATTCAAATTCAATTACTTGTTTATTACCTTGTTCACTTTTAAATATATACCTATTAGAATGTTCAAAAATATCTTTTATAGTCGCTCTTCTTCCCTCCAGAACCTAAATTCCATATTTATAAGTGGAAGCGTGAATATAGATAACCCATAAATTCTTAAAAAATCAAATACATTAAATTAGGTTTATTATTTGTCCATATCTCATATAATGTTTTAGGATATGATTTAATAGGCACCTTATCAAGTACATATTTGATCGTCAATGACATATCATCCTAATAGATGATAAATAAATTTTCCTTACCATTATAAACCTAACTATGAGAAGAGTGTTATTTCTCATCTATGCACTACCATCTTGTTGATGGATTTATAAAAAAATAATTAGCTATCCATTCAAATTTCCTCGTATGACCTAGAGAAGTGATCAAATAATTGTTCTTACACTTGATCAGTTCTTTAAGTTTTTATTGACTTAATCTTATTGATTCTTAACTAAAGTCATACACTTTTTGAAACAATTGAATGTTTCAAAATTTAAGAAATCAAATAAATATAACTATATTGAGTGCAATTATTGATAAATTTAATGAAATAAGTATTCTCGCGATATGCTCTCAAATTTGTTTAACCATCTTTAATGGATTGCAAGCTAGCCAGACAATTTTCACAAGAAGACTATTTTACTTTATGTAGGTCTTCTAAAAAAGTATGCTTTACTAATTGTTTTATTTAATTTTATCCAATACAATCAAGTCTAGCATTCAGCAAATTGGCATAGATATTATTAAAATAAATGATCTTATTAAATAATAAATATATTTATTTATTTAGTAAACAACATCTAATATCACAAAATCATCAAACATAAAATCGTGACTATTATAATTCTAAAAACATTATCATTTCCACCATTGTGGAAATTAATATCAGATCCAAGGCTAACCAAAACATGATATAGGTAAGATTTTTTCTCTGTGAGAGGTCCTTTCACTTTCCCATTTTATTTGGCCTTAGTCTTGCTTAGAATCCTAAGAATTGTGGAAGGCATTCATTCCAAGAATTGTGGAAGGCATTCACTCCATTCTTCAGTTAGACTTACCATATTGCTTCCTCTTCTTGGTTTTTAACTCCTTATTAGTATAACTTAGTCATTTATGCCTCAGTATATGGCTCAAAAGCTTAAGAATTTTATTGATAGGTACCTAATAGCATTCTATATCATCTTGATATTCGTATTATGGGATAAGTGCATTTGCATGTGCTCCTAATTTGAAGGTAAGAATGTATAAAAACTTACACCAGGTTAATGAAAGATAAGGTATAACTAATACCCTTCAGTTTACTATGTTTCACATTAGCTTTGTGACACCCTAATACCCCCTAGGAGGATATTACGAGCCCCACCCAAGACAGTACAAAATGAATATGAAACACTTTATACATGCATTTCCAGAATCTCAACGAACTTGCATTACATATCATACTTTTAGAAACTAGTCTGAATTCAGGTTATTACAAACCTTGAAACAAAAATTCAGGAGTCGCAAACATCAGATACAAGTCCAAAAACAAACTCAAAAATACATTTTGAGCAAAACAAATGTCAGACTCCTTTGGCCATTGCGGTTGACTTGTCCCAGTCTCTACAACCTTCTCTCTTAACTTACATGGGACAAATCCACTATGCTAAGCATATAGCTTAGTGAGTAAAAACTAAACTATGTTTAACCACAACAGATACTCAATCATATTATACAAAAGCATCTCAATATACTAAAATTCAAACAAAATAAGATGTATTAAGGAAAACATTTCGCAAGCTAAAGTCAGTCATTTCAATAACAAAACAGAACATTCAGAATACAAAATAAATCAAACTGTAAATCTATTAACAGAAGTGGGTAACGGGACTTATACAGAAGAGACCGAAGTCCCGACACCGAAATGTCCAGAAGAGATCGAAGTCCCGACATCGAAGTGTCATTAACAGAAGACACTAAAGTGTCATTAACAGAAGACACCGGAGTGTCATTAACAGAAGACACCGGAGTGTCATTTGCAGAAGACACCGAAGTGCCATTAGCAGAAGACACCGAAGTGCCATTAGCAGAAGACACCGAAGTGCCATTAGCAGAAGACACCGAAGTGCCATTTGCAGAAGACACCGAAGTGTCATTAGCAGAAGACACCGAAGTGCTATTAGCAGAAGACACCGAAGTGCCACAGAAGGCAGACCCTTCCAAACATGCCTATTTACCCACAGCTAGGACTCAACAGTTTTAAAACAAAACAAGGTCATTTCAGACATTTCATATGTAAAGCAACTAGTCAATCATATTCACGTGAAAAAGCACTTCCAATGATATAAACATGCATCAAACGCCACGTACAATCATTGCCCAAAATTCAAAACACAATCAGCATAAGTTAATTCAACAAGCAAAATAAAGTAAGGTAAATAACACTTCAATATCTCATTCATTAATCAATACCTCGGACCTTCATGTCCGAAATCAGTACACAATTCAGTACATATTCATCAATATTAATTTAATTCAGTAATAAATAAAACAATCAAGGTGAGACCATCTTAGGTTACCCACAAGTATTTACCATCTAAATTACTTACAATTGCTTCCGTTTGCTTATTTTCTTGAAGTCCCGGTAATATTTAGAAGTGGTCGCTCTATGCGTTCCTCTAGATCATTTAACACATATATAAATCACTATTTTGCATGATTAAAATTTTATTTATGTAAACTGAATGTGTATGATACATGTTCATGATAATTCCTGGTATCTTATTGTAATTTTCATCATCAAACCGATCAGATATTAAAGTCCACATTAATAAAATTTGGTACTTATAATTTGGACCAAAATAAAACAATGTGAAATCAATTTCATAGCCTAAGTGACAACTTCAGATTTTCTAACCATATGATTTCGGGTCAACTTTGCATACTAAATATGATAAGGTAAATGGCAAAATTAGGCAACACTTCCTTCTAGAACATTATTCACCCATGTTTTAAGTTTCTATTGACACCAAAATCACTCAATTTGGTTCAGTAATTTGGAAGATATGCCTCAAACATTATCGGGTTGTCCATGTCCACAAATAGTGTACTATGTACAAATTCCATCCAGAAATTTAGTATCTTAGAGAATGAATCAAAATTATACTTCTTGAGAACATTTGTAGGCCTATATCTCTAGTTTACTCCAAATAAAAAATCATCTCATTTTAGAATCCTATAGATAGATCCATATATAATTAAAATACTGGTGTGTTCAGAAAAATAATCCTGTTACAACAGATTTCACACTTTGACTTGATTAATATTTCTCAATTTAATTCAGAATGCTACAAACTTTTATGGAGGGATAGAAAAATGTGTTAGGAATCCATTGCTTTAAGTCCCATGTCATTTAGAGGTCGGGAGAAAAAGTTATAGTCAAAAGAAGGAAGGTTGTTCAGGTGAGTCAACTATTTGGTCAAACCAACAAAGTCACCGTTGTGCTTAGCACTACGATGCTTTCCAACCAATTTCAGCAATGTCACCGCCGTGCTTAAGCACTAAGGTGACTTTCCAACCCACCAAGTAATGTCACCATCGTGCTTAAGCACGACGACGACTTCTACTCAACTTCCAATTGCATCTTCTTCCTTTCTTCCATTTTCTCCAGCTCTTTCCAAAACAGAATTTTGGGTCAACTTTACCCGATCATTTTGACAATGAAAACGAAGGATTTAGGCAAACTTTCTTCTAAACAATTATTCCTTTATGTCTTAACTTTCAAATGAAATGCAATTTGGTTCGATATTCTGCAAGTTATGCTAAAAACATTACAAATTGTTCCAAACCACGACAGAATCCACAAACTCAACTTCCAAACTTCATAACTTTTGATCCAGAACTCCAAAATTTACATACTTTATATCAATGGAAAGATAAAAGAAGGATCTACAACTTTGATGATGTTGGAACCCGTATCGAATATCCAACCTCTTAATCCGAAACCATCATACTCATACATGGTTCGGGTCTTAACTGGAAGATGAAACGAAAGAGCGGAAACAAAAGCAAATTAAAGGCTCGGAATCAAAAGCAAAACAGACTGAAACGAATCGAATCGGAAGGCATAAGGCAGAAGTAAAGCGAACAAATCGAAATACAATGCAATCAATCGGAATCAAATAGCGGAAGCAAAGCAATTGAACAAAAAGCGGAAGCATAAGCGATAGAATCGAAATAGAAGCGAAATCAAATCGAATTCACTCGAAGCGGATGCAAAGAGAACAATTGGTTCGAACAAACTTGTGGGCACATTTTCGACAAAATTCAAGTTATCTGAAAATTTGACATTTTTGCGAGAGAAGGTAGAAAACTTGTTTAGAAAACCAATGGTTCGAATTTCGTGCAAATCGGAGGTCAATTGAGAAAGTTATAAGAGAAAATGCAAAAATGACCAAAGGAATAGTAATTGACCATATGAATAGTAAAATGCCAATTTCCGACCCTCATAACTTTTTATTCCTAACTCCGATTAGGACCTATCATACCTCATTTTAAAGATCTTGACAAGCTCTACAAACCTTAAGAAATACCTCCAAAGCTAATTCCCTCACTAAGAGGGTCTAAACCCTAAGCGAAGTTTCTGCCCAAATTTAGGAAAATTTGGACAGCACCTCCCCTAAAAGTGCATCTAGCCAAATTTCATTTGAAACCATCCAAACTACAAACCTGCATAAAACCACTTATATGAAAGCTTAATTCTTTTATTCCTTTTTCCTTCACAAATCATTATTCAAACCACCATTTAAGCAAGAAAGGAGGAACTCTAACAAGAAAACCAAGAAAGTTTCGACATTCCTTACCTTGGTTGAAACCCACGAAACCTCTTCTTGTTTCCAAAGGAATATGAACTCTCCCCTTTTTCCTTTGTCTTCTACGAAAACCCTCACTATAATAACCCAAAGTCCTTCACTCTTTTCTTCTTCTTCTTTCCTCCTAGCCGAATCTCCCCCTTCTCTTCTCTTTGCTAGTTTCTGATGGGTGCAAGAAAAGAACATAAGAAACCAATCTATTTAACTTAACCTAAGAGAAAAAACGACATTACATCATACCTTATCCAAGAAAGTTTCGTTGGCTTCCTCTCATCCAAAGAAAGTTTCTTCTTTAATGATTTTCGTAACCTTCTCTTCTAAGGCTTCAAGAAATGAGTTTTATACTTACAAACCCTAAGCCTAAACGACAACATTCAATAGTTAGGAGAAACTTGATTTTAACTCTTTTAACACCTAAGGCAAAAATCGTTTTTCACCTTCCTAAACAACCCCACTTCATATTCTTCTTTGCCTTTTTAAATTCCAAGCTTCCTTTACAAGCTTCCTAAGCTTCCTTTACAAGCCTTAAGTATTTGCAACTCAAATGGGCCTTTAAAAGATAGAGCAAAGGCTAAAGCCCACTCTAATACCTTAAGCCTTAAAAACATATTTACACTTCCTACTTTATCCTATCATTATCTTATTCTTTTTAATTCAACTTATTCTTGCAATTCTAACAATTTAGCAAAACTAAAACTCTTCATTTTATTTCTAAAATCTACACAAGTCAATAACCTAAATTCATAGGACCCTTAATTCATATAATTCTTTTAATACTAACAATACATCACAAAATAATAATTTCTTAATAAATCGAATTTTACTAAATCCCTTCATGTAATAATCCTAACCTACACAATAAAATCCTTAAGTTACTCCAATCAAAATAAAAATATCAAACTAAAACCTCGAAATAATTTACTCATGCCTCAAAACAATTTAAACATGCTTATTACAAATCGGGGCCCAATATTTTGAGTTATTTAAGGGTTAGAAACCGAGTTTAAGGCATATACGCGTTTGGGAATGCTCGTCTGAAGTGAGAATTTACAACCTACATGAGAAGAAGCTAGACTTAAGGACCATTAGTGAGTATTTCATTGGATATGCTGAAAGATCTAAGGGGTATAGATTCTATTATCCATCTCATTGTACTAGAATTATGGAATGAAGAAATACAATATTTCTTCAGAATGACTTGATCAGTGGGAGTGGTCATTTTCAAGATATAGTTTTTGAAAAAGGCCATTATGAAGCTCAACCATCTGGTTCAAGTGATTGTCATTCACACCCCTCAAGTTGAAACGGATGTTGGATAACTAGTTATTGAAGTTCCACCAGCTGTTGATACCAATCTAGTAGATCAAGTTGCAAATGAGGAACAATTAGAAATTGTTGAGCAACCAGTCAAACAATAGGTTGAGCAACAGGTTCTTATCTTATACGTGGATGACATTTTACTTACGACTAATGATAAGGGTTTGCTATATGAGGTGAAACAATTTCTCTCAAAGAATTTTGATATGAAAGATATGAGTGAAGCATTTTATGTCATTGGCATCAAGATCCATAAAGAAAGATCTCGAGACATTTTGGGTTTGTCTCAAGAGACCTATATCAACAAAGTTTTTGAGAGATTTCAGATGAAAAATTGTGCACCAAGTGTAGCACCCATAGTGAAGAGTGATAGATTCAGTCTAAATCAATGCCCGAAGAATGATTTGAACGGGAGCACATGAAGAACATTTCATATGCTTCAGTTGTTAGAAGCCTTATGTGTGCTCAAGTCTACACCCGACCGAACATCGCATATGTTGTTGGAATGTTAGGAAGATATCAGAGTAATCCAGGTATTGACCACTGGAAAGCTGAAAAGAAGGTTATGAGATATCTTCAGGACACAAAGGACTGCATGCTTATGTATAGGCGAACTGAGAACTTGGAAGTTGTTGGATACTCCGATTCAAACTTTGCTGGCTACATTGACTCAAAGAAATCCACCTTTGGTTATATTTTCATGCTAGCTGGTGGAGCTATATCTTGAAAAAGTGCTAAGCGGACCCTAATTGTTAATTCCACTATAGAAGTTGCATTCTTATCATGTTTTAAGGCTATCTCGCATGGTGTATGATTGAAGAGTTTCATATCTGGGCTTAGGATGGTTGATTCAATTTCTAAGCCATTAAGGTTATATTATGAGAACGTTGTTGATTCAGTTTCTAAGCCATTAAGGTTGTATTGCGACAACTTTGTTGCGGTCTTTATGGCCAAAAATAACAAGAGTGAAAGTCAAAGTAAGCATATCGACATTAAGTATTTAACCCCAAGAGAATATGTTAAGCAAAAGAAAGTTGTCATATAGCACATTAATACTGATTTGATGATTGCGAATCCTTTAACCAAAGGCATGTCACCTAAGCAGTTTAAGGATCACGTAGTGCAAATGAGACTTGGTTCTATAATGTGATTTTTGTTGTACATTTATTGCTTCAATGGAACTCTTATTTAATTTGATATTTTCTCATATGTTTTGTG
>JAOTAZ010000220.1:16193585-16205262 GCA_025629785.1 Erythroxylum oxycarpum | reverse complement strand
GGGAATGCATCTCTAACTCTCATTAATCACTCACATTTACCAATTTAACCTTCCCATGAGTAATGGGATGTTACATCAATTATGCAATTTTGCTATAATCCATAATTAAGGATATAGTGAAAAGGTTTTAGAGATATGTCAAAGTCATATAGATGACAAAATATGTTGACATTTTGAGTTGACTAATGTCTCATAAACTTTGAAGACAACATGTAAGATATATGTCATCATCATGATAGCAAGATACAAGAGGTTGCATTGAGTAGAGTTAAAAGATATAGTACCTTGATGGAATTGTTCCAATTAGTTAAGCCTATTAAAAGCATAATTGTGGACTACAATTAAAGGCTTTACTATAGTACGATAACAGTTTCGATAAGAAGAAAATGATTGTATGACTTTTCTTGCCTATATGTGATATGATAGAGATCATATGTATTTCTAATTCATACTTATAAGTATGTGATACTAAATTTAGATTCAACATTATTGTAATGTTCAATGCACAGTTAGAAAGTAGTTGATCCAATTTTATTCAAAGAGTTTGTATGAGTTGGATAGAGTTGGATCAAAGGAGACTTATGTGTAACATAAGTCGCAAGAATTAAAAGTAGGATAACTGAGATTATCCTTTTATGCCATATTGGTTTAATCAACATAACGAGAATCATAAAGTTACATACTAGAATATATATATCCTTTTGCTTATGAATCTTATGGAGCTTGTGAAACATATATAGTTAAAGAATAACTAAATCAACCTTTGGTGAAATGATGATGATGATATTGAATTGTTAAACCTTATACATGTGATGTATTAGATGAAATAATAATTCATAAAAGGATAATATTATAATTCATTATATTACTGATTACTTTATGTGATATGGTCATATGTATTAAATGAAATAATAATTTAAAAATTTGAAAAGTTCAAATTTTTAGATCTAAGTAAAAATTAAGCATTGAGAATGCTGAAGCATTTAAATGAAATCAATTTGGTGAGTTTTAAAATTTTGGTTATTTATAAGGAATGAGATTATCTAGTGAATACCTTCATAACTAAATTCATAAGAGTATGGATTTATATAAGGAGAAAAATACAATATGAGATATTGTATAATGTAATAGTATTTCTTTTATAGCAATGCCCAATACAATGACTTACATTCTATAGTTCCAATTGAATCAATTAGCAAGATTTCATATTAGATGTGAAATGTTAAGCTTTTAAAAGAGTCAAAGTTAATGATATAAGAATGTGATGCTTGGTTGAAGCATATATTTATCCATTAAGTTTAAAACAAAATTGGATAATAAAAGGTTATGAAATATCCAACGAGTTGGATATAATCTTGCAGACCAATTGAACGAATTGTTTGATTCAACGTATATTTATAGGAAAATGGTTCTCAAGATAAGTTGTGGGAGTAAAATGAAATTTGAAAAGTTCAAATCTCATGACCATACATCAAATTAGAACTATTGCCTTTAATGATACATTTGATGTATAGTTGAAAGGCTACGAGACATTGAAAGATTCACTTTAATGATGAAGTCCAACAGTTTTTTTTGAAGATGATTGTGAATTTATTTTTACAAGAATGTTAGTGGAAGTATAGTTGTGCTCTTCAGTGAGAGTATGTGGAGACAAATTTCTTATAGAAAACAACAATTCTAACTTTCAATAGTTGAAAGCATAATTGTCTAAGAACAACTCTTATTGGATATGAAAAGGTAACACCTTAATTATGGGAAATAGATCTATAGAGATAGATTGGAAGTTGCTTACTTATTCTAAATCCAAATACATAGATAATGTACTAAAGGTGTTTAGTATTTGAGATATCAAATACTTGCAAAGTATTAACGGTATCCATTATTCTATGTATGAGTTGATATTTGAGTTCAAGGAGATAAGGATATTTAATTTAAAAGTAAATCCTAATTAAGGTTTATTTACTTATAAAAATATCATTCAAGATTGGAAAGGTTCCAATATAGCAATGGTTGCTAATTAAGCCATAATATGTTTTTCATTTAGTGGAAATGATTAATCGGATCAATAAGTTCTTTAGTGAGCTTGATATAGTTCCTTGCATTGTTTAAGATAGTAATGTACTGTAGAACATTAGAGCTATAGGGAAAGCTAATGTTTCATTAAAGATCCAAGAATGTGTTTAAGCAATTTTTCTTAATTATGATGATAAATAAGATGGGAGCGATAAGACTTAAGCAAGTGCTCACTATAGAGAATCTTATAGAATTCTCTCTTTAAGTCACTGTCCCAGTAGTAGAATAATCTTCATATGGTGATATAGTATGAGATACTAAAACGATTGACTTAGTGCAAGTGAGAGATTATTGGTTTATCTTCTACAACCAATCATTTTGGTTGTAGTTTAGTGATAAATTATTAAAGGTATTTTTGATCTTATACATGTTTAAATGTATAAGATAAAGTTCATAGGATAATTGTACATTGCAAATGAATTTATATTGAAATTATAATTATGAAATTCATATTGCATTTATGTATTATTCCTAAATTGTTCCTAGTCATTGTTTTATTAAGACTGGACATTAATAGAATGTAAAAAGACTAGCAAACGTTATATTTTTCCTTATGAAGGAAGTAGTCAATCTCATAGGCTAAAGTATAGGGATACTTAAACAAACATATGGTTACTTATTAGAGAACAAGTTCATTGAATAGACCCAATATGAGAAATCCATTTGGAACATTACTTGTATATCTATAGAATTCTCATTGTGATGATTGTATAAGTGATTCTTTGACTTGAGGTTACCAAAGTTATCTTATATAAAGATTGCTATGTTTTGATACTACTTATTATCTATTTAATCATAGGTCATTTAATTGGTAGTCATTGAACATAGCAAGAGCCATATGGAGGTAGTTTTGTGATCAAGATAGGATTCATCATCCTAAAGCAATTAGGGATAATGTTTCATTGTTTTCGATTAGTATTGATTTTGAAAATCCTTGGCCAAGGTGGAATGACATTTTATAAATAGTTTACAAATTTCATTAATTTAATTAATAATTAATAGAAGAGAACTGATATGATTGGACTTAAAATAGAGTAGATATTAATTCCATGCTTTATGTCTAATTGGAATATTTTAAGACAAAAGGATTGAATTATATGAAAAAATCATGCATGGAAAGGTTAGTTAAAACCACTTTGACATTCCTAAATATTTAGGTGATCATGATGCGTTGCTTTATCTAATTCTAATTCTAATTATGAATTATAATTATAATTTATAATCATTTCCAACATATTTGGGAACCTAATAGGTCTCACGTATGGAATGGATTGAAGAGAGCTAGGTTAATTTAATCAAGTTGGACTTGATTATAAAGTTTGAAAAATTTTATGATTAAATAAGAGATATTTAATATATAAGGATTAATATAAGATATTGAATCTTATTTGTGCATAATTGGTATTTAATTAAAATTATTTATAATTTTAATCAAAGTTTAATTGAAATTATAATTTAATTTAATGAAATTACTAAAACATCCAAAGTTTATTATAAATAGGCTTAAGCTTTATGGAGCTAGTACTTCTTGCTTAATCTTCTCTGTAAGAGTTACAAAGTTCTTTCAACCTGTTCTATGGATACTGTTAGAGGTCGGACATTTGTGTGACTACGGTAGTTGAGATAGATCGGTTTTGAAATAGTTCGATTGATACGTCAAGATTATGATTAAGTTTCAGAATAAGGTGCGAATTTAGATTCACGCTTTATAATGATTATATGATAATCATTTTATAGAATTAAATAGATCTTGATTTTTCAGGAAATCAAAAGTTACGAAAAAGTTTCGTAAGTATTCCATTACAGCTGGGTTCATATTTTAACCTAGTTTCCTAATATATACATCTATTTCTCCCTTTTTCTAGGTGATTTTTTCCTTTACCAGTGATAGTTATCACCAATGGCAACGAAAGATTCACCAGCGACTAAAATCGCTATTGGTGAAGCCTTATTGTCAGGAGGCTCTTGACACTGATTCTCGCACCTAAAAGCAGACACAATCCAAGTTAAACCAAATGCATGTTCATTAAATTCATGCAAAGTATTCAATCTAAAGCCATGCTTTAATCAAATTTATAGAAAACAAAAAATCCAGAACAATTTTTTAACCTAAGGAAAAAATTAAAAGGATATAGTTTCGAGTTTTCTAGTAACAGAAAAGGTATGCAATATATTTCCTGGAACAGAACAAAAACTAAAAGTAACTAGGGACTTACGATTTAGTGTTTTTCAGAGACTATAAGAACAAACAACGGTTTTAAAAACCCAATAATAACCTTAATGATCAATTTAAAAATTTTCAAAGATAACTTTAGTTTTTTTATAAAAACAAAGTTGTGCTAAAAAGATCTAATTGGTCACAAAACTTTGATTTTAGGTGCACTTATGTCCCCCATCTTTCAATTTTACCAAATTAAACTTAACCTTGTTTAAAATTTATTATTGATCCTTTGATTTATCGATAGACAACATTTGTGGTGTATGTTATACCCATGTGATAACTTGTTAAGTTACTACAAGTTTTTAAAGGTTAATTATTTTTTCCCCTAAACCTAAACTAAACGTTTTGTCATAAATGGTGTGATATGGTTTAAGCTGACTATTTTGTCATGAAACAAAATGCAAGCATTTTATAACAAAATGCAAGCATTTTATAACAAAATGATTGCATTTTGTATAAGCCAGTGAAAATTAGTGCACACATTCCAGATTTTATAAATAGAAAGGGGAAGAGGAAAATAACAAAACACATTACGATAGAGGAGTGGAAGTCGACCAAAATAATAAAGGAATGAGAGGGAATAGTTCATAATAGAGAAGTGGGAGGGAGAATCTTATTTATGTGTTTGTTCACAATAAAAGAGTTGGAGGGAGTGAGGTAAGTCCTTTTCCAAATTTTGTGAAACTATTAGGGGATTTTAATAATCTAAATTTATAATTAATGAAATTGGTTATGTATTTGATGTATTGAAAGTATTTTATAGCACACTTTTTTTGTTCACTCTTATGGAATTCAATTTTAAGAGGTCGTAAGTCTTATGGTTACTTTGAAAATCTGCAGCAGTCATGTAAGTCATATATTGAAACATAAAACCTATTATAAGGAATAGTGTTCATTTAAGGATGTTCTCTTAAACCTTTGAGATTGCAACTTTAATCTAGTAATGACTATTAACTACTGAGAACCAAGATTTTGAATGTAATTTGCGCTTACAAATTATTATATTGGATGACCCTATTCCATATTTAACATCAAGCTATTAATAACAATTTAGTAGTTAAGTTGTTAGGGTCATTAAAAGATATTGCACTGGATCTTCTATTATGATGTTAAGATGTTGAAATAAGAAATCTAATAACATAAAAGATAAATGAAAATCATCTCTTTAGGGAAACCAAGTTTATGTTCAACATTATAGTGCATTGAAATGATATTGATTTTTTTTCAATATTGGATTGTATTGAAATAATATTGATATTAATATTTCTTAATGTATGAAACTTTAAAGATCTTATTGCTTTTTAATTTCTTGTTTTATTAGGATATGGAATCCCATTGAAAAATAATTATTTTCCATTAATAGAGATAAAATGATATACAAAACTCATTTGAGTGCATTGGTCATAGAAAAATTTTAGTTGAAGATATTAACCTAGAAAAATTATATTATTTTAATGTTATGGGAATTTTTAACCATTATTGGTTTGATAGAATAGATAAAATGTACTACAACTACCCACAGAAACATGAAAAAGGTGGATTAATTGAGACTAAAGATGATTAAAAATAAACAATTTAATCTCTATTGTTTTAGAATATAGAAGAGTGAAGTTTAGTTTGAGGATAAGTATAATGTTAGAATGATCAAAAGTAGATAATATGGATGATGGTGATGATAACACAATTCTAAGAAATGGAGAAGAGAAAGATAATCATTATATAGAAGATAAATGCTTGTTTCGGGAGTGAGTAATGTAGATGATAGAGATTACAATAAAGAAAAAATTATGGTGTTGCATAAGAATGATGATTATGGTCTACTTAATATTGATTGTTTGGATATTGAAGTAGATGATTCGTATACTGAAGTTGGATTGTGCATACTAAAGTTAAAGGAGCATATAATAAAGCTAATTAGGTCTATGCTGCCACTAGCATTAAGGGTTTGTATATTGAAGTAGATAGTCTGCATACTAAAGTAGAAGGTTTGAATACTAAAGTTGAGGGTGAGCATACTAAATTTAATGGTATGTATATAAAATTTGAGAATGTGCATAATGAAAAGGAGTCAAATGATTTTTAAAAAATGAAGTTCGTGATAGTGGTTTGTTAACTAATTTTGAATGTGATAAAGGAAGAGATGATGATGAGTTATTGATTGTTAGATTGAAATAAAAAGGTATATAAGAGAAGAACTAATGATGAGGGTGTGAATGATGATATTGAAAATATGAATGTAAAAAAGTATATGAAGATGACTAAGAGAGCTCTAAATGCGAAAAAGATAGTGAATATATTGAGAGTGATGACCTAGGTCAGCACTACATAAGTTCAAATGAAGATATTGATAATGTACTAAGAGGTAAGTTTAACAATCTTTATTATGATCTAGGTTTGAAGTTTAAAGATGCTATAGAATTCAAGGAGGCATTTACTATATGCTCTCCTTTATAAAGATTTTGGGCCTAAATTTTTTTTAAAAAAAGAAGTTTTGGGTGAGACAAAGGTATACACCACAATGCCTATGGTTACCTTTTACAATTATTAATAGAAATGATAACAATTTTATCATGAAAATATATGAACCTAAGCACAATTGTACAATCATTAGAATTAGGTAGCTCATCACATCCAAATGGGTTATAAGCCACTACAAGGATATGATGGAGTCATAACCAAATATCAAGGTTACAAACTTAAATGCCTTATTATAGAAGGAGTTAAAAAGTATATGAGAGTTTCAATACATGTAAAAGAGCAAAGGTTATTATCATCAAGGTGATACATAAGTGTCATATGAACAAATTCACTAACCTTTTAGGGTACAGTGAGGAGGTGAAAAAGAAGAACCTAGGTATGACATAGTCAATTAGAGCAATAACTAATATTAAAATTTGTTTTTTAAGATGTTATAGTTGTTTTAATGTTTGCAAAAGGGTTGGATTAAAATTTGTAGAATAATAATATAACTAGATAGATGTTTCTTAAAAGGGATACATAAAGAATAATTGTTGGCTCCTATTGGGAGGGATAGATACAGTTAGATGTTTCCTGTTTTTTAAGGTGCGATTAATTTTGAATGTACAAAAACATGGAAGTGGTTTGTAAAGCTTATAATTTCAAGTCTACAACTTGGAGATGAAAGTGGCTTTATGTTAATGTTTGACGTGTAAAAGGTATTTTCTTAGATTGTTAATTATATATATTTGTCTATTTTATCCTATTGTTTATTCATACTAGTTTTTATGTCCATTTAATGTATTCTTAATGCAATTAAATTTTTCTTGTTAAATGTTAAATATATGGAAGACATATTTTTGCTAATTGGAGATAAATATGGAATGAAGATGATCTAAAGTTTTGGTTTTAGACGATAATCAAGGCAACCTTTTTCCCTAATTTCAATGGTCAATTGTATGTTCTAAATGAACTAAGACCAGGTTGTGTTAAATATATATTATAATATCCCAAGGAGTGATGGTGTAAAGCATATTTTAGTATTAATACTAAAGGTGATTATATGAATAGTAAAATGAGTGAGACCTTTAATGATTGGATCGTGGAAGCTACGACGAAGCCTATAGTTGCATTGTTGGAACATATTAGGAAGAAGGTGATGAAGAGGAAGAATAAAAAATGATGATTTTTGGGAGAAATAGAAATATAACATATGACCAAGAGCTTTAACTGTGTTAAGGGAGAATAAGAGAGAAAACTTTGGTTGCTCTATCAATTGGAATGGACTTGATAATATAAAGTTGAGCATAAATTAGATAGATTTTATGTGAGAATTAATAGTCTTACTAGTACTTATAAATATTAGGATATGGCAACATTCCATGTTCTCATACCGTGGTTGCCACTTACCATAGCTATGGAATCTAGATGAATACATTAATATACGTTATAATAAGGAGAGTTATACGCAAACATACCTGTATTCCCTCGAGTCACTTGATAGGCAAAGATTTTAACCTTAATATGAATTCATTGAGCCACCTTCAATAAGGATAATACCAGATAGGCCTAAAAAAGAAAGAAAGAATGAAAAACTTAAGCCACTAAAAATAAGAAATTATATTAGACATGGAAGGAGAATGAGTTGCACCAAATGTGATGATAGATGCATATCCAAAGATCAAGTAAAAATGCAATAGCACTAAGAAATTTCAAATTAACTTTTAAATAAAATTTGTTTTTATTACTTTCTTATTAATCATTCAATGTGTGAAAAATATTTATAGGTGATAAGGTCATCTAGCACTAACTTAAGAGACAGATTGAAGGACTTTAATCTATAAATTCAACAAATTATGCATCAAACTATATTATACATGCGTGTGAAGTGATTAGATAAGAAAAAACATGAAGATCAAGAAAGTATAAAAACAATGGTTAAAGAAAGAGAAAGAGACAAAGTGAAAGGAAGAGGTAAAGGTAAGGTCAGAGGGAGAAGGGTTGATGGATATGGATTATACTTATTAATTGAGTACCATGTAAGCTAACTTATATATAGAACTATGTTATATTAATATTTGATATTAAATAAACTTTAAATACTATTGGTATTGTCATATATAAACATCAAGGAAACATGTTCAAATATTGAAGCTAGGCAACTAAAAAAGATCCATTATTACAAAATATAGATCTCAAGCTGAAATTAACTTCCAAACTAGAGGATAATGATGAAATGGTGGGAATTTCATCATTTCATCTACCTTATGTAATAAAAGGGACATAAAGAGAAAAAAGATTATGAATTTAACCTTCAAATTAAGTCAAATTTGTATAAAAGAGAAGGACATAAATTAATTTGTATAAGTTCTCAAAAATTAAGCACTACTATCTTAGAGCTTCATCCAAAAAGTTAATTACAAGTTCAAGCTAATGCTCCATTATACTACTTACTTATTCCATTACTTATTAAATTTGACACTTGTTATGAATTATGTTATTATTCTATGTTAGATTCTTATGAATTCAATTATTACTTATTCCATTATAGACTTGTTTTAATGGAAGTTGTTTAGTATTAGACTTAGTTGACAATTACTTATTATATTATGGTGCTGGTTAAATTATACTTACTTATTATTGGAATTAGCTTATAACTTCGAGATGAATTTGTTAAAATGGAAGTTGTTATTGGACTTATTTGTTATTAGAATTGTCTTTCATATATGATTAAGATGATGCAAATCTCTTTGAGATGATTCACTAGTTTTTTAGATAAATTTTGATAAGGATGCTAGAAATGCTTATAACTACTCTTTTATTCTCTCTTATCACCTTTTTATTACTTAGAGAATGAATAATCGACATATTTAATTGATGGAACACTTATGATGAATCAGTTTTTTCATCCAATCTCAATCTAACTACACATTGTTATTAGATAGTATCACCATTTAGATTAACATTATGCCTTGAGCATCATAATCATTTTTAAAATAAATAAATTAAAAATTTAAAAAAAAGGGCAAATCCTACCAACTTAGCACACATTATCTTCTTGTATATTGTGTATACAAAAGAAGTTTTTTTATTAAATTTTTTATTTATAAGGTTTAAATAACCATAAGAGTTAATAATATAACCATGGTATAAAACTAAAGTTTATCAAGTTCATACTCGTTAACTCTTCAATTAATAGAGCTATAAATATAGCTATAAAAACTATGGTATATATTCTATAATAAAATATCTTCTTTTGCATTCTTCTTACCTCAAATATTGTATATTTTGGTGTCGCTTTTGCTTTCGCTAATTCACCGAGTAGCTCATGCACATTTTCAATCCACTTACCATCTTTTAACTTGTTGTCCTCAAATTTCAACCTTATATTCTTAACTCTTAATTTATTTATAGTAGATTTTGCCTTTTCACCAAAATCTTTATCTACCCATCTAAAAGAATTACATCCTTCCTATAATAATGTAGTAACAAAGTTTATTAAGTATCAAATAATAACAACTTTATCAAACATCAACTATTTTATTATTAATAATTAACCTACCTCATAATTAAGGTATCAATTAGATCTTCTTCTAAAATTTTCGTTGGTCTAAGAAGTCACCAAATAGTTTCAATTTCCATATCGATGAAAAACTTGCTAGTTGATTTGAAACAGCCGCCATTCATTACAGTTGACAAAAAGTATACCAATCAAATATCAAATATTAGTGTACCTCCCACTTCATACAACAACTTTAATGATTCAAGATAATGAAGTTAAATTAATTTAGGGCATTATAAAGATTATAACTAGCTTACAAAGATTATAAAGAGGTAGAGGCATTACAAAAGTTATAGATATATTGTTAAAAAAAAGATCAATCATCGTTTAACTCAAATTTGAAGAGTATAAGAGAAAAAAAGAATCAATGGTTAATCACCTTTAAAACATAGATAGAGTTTATCTTTGTTGGCTAAGATAAAGGCAATTTGCAGTAAAGAGAGAGGAAGTTGGCAAATCTAAAGTCTAGATTTGAGAGAGAGAAAAGAAGCTTGAAACCTATATAGAGAGTTAAAAGAGAGACAGTGGAAGCTAGCCTAAACTAAATGAGTAATGATGGAGATTAGTTATTTGTTCGTAGTTGCTAAACTTAATAAAATACCCTTGTAAGTCTCCCTTTTAATGAATCCTACTCCAAATGGGTAGTTTGCACCATAGACACTAGGAACTAGTAAATTAAGGATTCAATGAGAAAATTTAAACAAGTTTAAGGTTAATTCTGCAAAATTGAAAGATGGACATATATGCACCTAACATAAAAGTTCAAGGATTAATTTGGGCTTTTTTCACTAAAATTAAACCCATGCAACTTTTTCATTAGCCTTTAAAAAATATCAAATCAATAATAATTAAACAACTTCTTTAAGATAATTAAAGGAAGCTTTGATACTACTATTGAAAAATCAACCATATGATTGAATCATAGGCACAAAAAAATTTATTTTACAATGTCTCATTCGAATATCTTTAATTAAATAACTCAAAAACTATGAATTAGAAATAAAAGGGTTAAAACATACTTGATTTGAATTATTGCAAAGTTTATTTTGAAGTAGTCAACCATAAGTTGTTTAAATATCTAGCCTTTATGATATTAAAAAAGTAGAGAAAAAGAATTCAAACACTTTTTGGGAGGAAAAGACTAATATTTTTTCCTATTTATAGAAAAACACAATAGAGATTCTTCTCAATGAAAATTAAACTTTTCATTATAAATGAATTCTAACTTAATATAATTAATCTTAACAAAATGAAATATTTCATATTTGATTATTAAAGTTTCTTAAACTTCAAAATTAAGTCAAGATTACTTTAAATTAAAGATTTTATTTTAAACTGTTATTTATGCATGACTCATTAGGTTC
>JAOTAZ010000220.1:16161549-16177704 GCA_025629785.1 Erythroxylum oxycarpum | reverse complement strand
TCATAAATTGTCTCACCAATTTCTTTCTCATTTAATTTCATTTTAATATTTCTAATTTTCATCAAAAGTTCGGGGTCTAACATGGGTAAGTTTAGTTCAAAAGTCAATGAAGGAATTTCCCTTAGTTACTCCTTAACTAGTAAAGCATATATACTACTTAATAGTAAAAATCTTGATATTGAAGAATCAATGCATGTAATGTTTTTTGAGTCTAACTATCTTACCTCTAAAAAAAACCTTAAAGATGATGATATAGGTTCATCTAAGGATTTAGAGGAAGTAGCCATTGGTAAGCCTATGAGACTAGTAAGCAAGGAGTTAGTTTGAGGAGAGTAGGTTTTATGAAGGTATGCATTGAAGTAAACAAACTAGCCAAATTACTTAACTCCCTAAAGATTCTTTGACTTGGTGAAGAAAGTGAACCTAACTTAATTGAAATCTTTATTTACTTCCTCTAGAAACCTTATCAAACTCTTTAGACCAAGGTTTAGAATCCTAAAACTATTGATACCAATCCCTCCTCCCAACAACTCTCTAAGCCCTTTGGTCTTTCAAGGCCCTATTCAATTGCATCCCTCTTAAAATATATTCTCAATGTTCCCTCCCCTTTTATGGATCCCTCTTTTTACCCTTCATGTTACTAATAACTCCCCTCCACCTTCCCTCATTATTTGCATATAATATGAATCTCTACTAATGACCTTTGATAATAAATTGTGTTATAAATCTCAAGTGCATAATATATCTATAGCTACCAATAGAAAGGACGGGTCGATCCCACTAAGACTAAAATTACTAGTACTTACCATCTTCATATTAGCTAGCATAACAAATTATGTTGTTTAAGATAAATTAAATGCAAAACTAAAACAATAAATTAAAATAGATCAACACATTAAATGAACTAAATTGCAAATTGAACTAAAAAACAATAAAGGAAACCAATGGTACCTTGCTATCAAATCTCTTTAACATTTCTCATACAATTTTGTTTTCACTATTCAATTTAATTTATAGATTATTGGACCATGAAAATTCTTATCTTATGTTAATATCTTTCTTAAGACTATTAACACCTAACCCTCAGTTGATTAATTGAATCTTTTTGTAGTTAAAATCCTTAAGATTGCACTAATCAGTTTATGAATTTCTCTATTAAGTTTGGCCCTAATCTAAAGGATTTATATTGAACTATCTCTAGGTTTACCTACAAATCCTTTCAATTATGGTATATCCGTTTATACAAAAGAGTTTCTTAATCTCAATTGCATGGAATAATATGCTAGAAATATTAATTAAAGAGTAATTAAGAACACATAATTAAATCTCAATGAAACTAAAGAATGAATAAGTTTAAATAAAATCACTATAAGGTCTATACAAAGGTTCATATAATCTAAGTACCAACTAAATTTTAGCTCAGAATCATAACATCAAAACTAAAGAAAAAACATAAAAATAAAAGAACCATAATGAGACCCCCTTTTAAACCTTATGAAATCCACTTTTGACTTATAGAAATCTACTCCAAAATATGTTTTCTTGCTTGTTCTTTGTTCTTTCTATCATTTTAGACCATCAATGTGTGTTTCCCAATCTTAATTTGATCCTTCTATGAATATCATATGAACTCCTCTTATTTTCTCTTTATTTTGCCCTTTTATAGCTCGAAATTAAGGTTTCTAAAGTGAATAAGGTCACCCACACAGTCGTGTGTATGATTATGTCTCTCAATCTTCCTTAATTCTTTAAGAATTATGAATCCGAAAAAGCTATACAGCTACTTATACAATTATGTAGACTTATAAGTGCATGTCCATCATCAGTAAAAGCCCCTTCAAAATAACTCCAATTCTTTTATTTTGTCTGAATTTCATTCTAATTCTTCTTCTTTTATCCATAAAGGCAAATGTGGCCTAGAAACATAATAGACACAAGATAAGTACAAAAAAAAAGAAACTCTCAAATAAATAAGCAAAATGCATTAAATACGAGATTAGAAATATAGTCTATTTGGCATTCATCAAACTATACCACACTTAAGCATTAACTTATCCTTAAGCAAATCAATTTTATTACTCTCAACAAAATAGGAAACAATTCTAAGAAAGCATTAAACAAAAAGGATATCTAGCAAAGATTCTCCATTATTCGTCAAATTACAATGTACATTAAAATGTTAAGCATTTAGTTACTTGCATCAAATTAAAAAATCAATCCAATTTAGTCCACAAATCTTCAAATTTCAACTCAAAAAATCAGGGCATCAAACTAAAACTATGAAAATCACTAAAGTACTAATGAACATCCTAAAAAATACTCGATAAAATCAAAAACACCTAATTATTTGGTTTCCTCCCAACCAGTGTTTCTTTATGATTCTTATAATTAGACTTCTCAATAAGAGCTTTTCCAACTTGGATTTATAATTAGCAGCTTGCTTCCACCAATTTTCCCACATAAATGTTCAGTAACGTATAAATAGGTCACATACTATAAAATAAGAAGTACATAAGGCATTAAATTAATAAAACTGATTAACACCATTTTAGTGATAAACTGTCAATATAATAAGGAATAATAAAGTCCCCCGGATCTTCAATTGACTCTGATAGTTTGTTTTGTGGGAAGTAAGAGCCCTCATCTCTATCTGGCTCCTCCTCTTCACCTTCCTTTATACCCTCTTCCTTCATTTCTTCCTTCTCTTCTTAAATAGTAGCTTCCTATTTTTCTTCAATCTCTGTCGTCTCTACTAACTCTTCTTCCTTCTTTTCTTGATCCACATCTTCCTCTATGCATTTAACTCTGGCTCCTCTCTATCTGAAAAATTAATGCACTTACATAACCCTCAATTTTAACTTGGTGTATTTCTATGAAGCAATCAGCTCTTAGAGTCTGTGGAGGGTAGCCTCACTTAAATCAATGTCTTTCATTAAGATATCTCTAAGATGTTCCTCTTCCTTTTATTGCATTTGTTATAGAATTCCAAATGAAGCATGATCATTCCACTTGAAGTCGTAATAATTGCTCTACTATGGATTATAAGTATTCTCATAATAGTTATCTTAAGGCCATTTCTCCATGCATTTAAGATGCTCCCATATAAAGTTTAATGTCTGACATTCATTGTCTGACATTCATGATTAAGGTGATCACTGCTATAAATGTCACAACACACCATGGATATCAATTGAGCATTCAAATGTATATCAGTATGCCTATCCTTCTATGCTTCTATTATTATCATAAGTGTGATGACATATTATGGTCCCCTTGAGAATACTATCCTCTTCATTCTTCCATTATGTTTAATGTTTGCTATAGTGAATATCCAATTCTTTCAAAATAAGCAACAAACTTAAGATCAAGATAGAGAGCTTTAAGGATAAACAAATAAGCAAAAAAAAAAAAAGAAACAAAAGATACCTAAAGGCAATAAAAATGACTAGATTAATAAAAAAGGTTTTCCTAATATTTATGTCCTTGGCAATAATACCAAAATTTTGATAATATAAGTTGTAAGTAGTATTGACAAGTACGGATTAGTCCCATAAGGATTATAATTACTAGTACTTATTGTCTTTCTATTATCTAGCCTAATAAATTATGGCTTTTATAATTAATCAAATTCAAATTCAAATTCAAAATAATAAAATAAAATAAATCAACACAATTAACAAACTGTAATGAAGTTTAAACGAAGAATCAATAAAGCAAAGCAATAGTACCTGGGCTTTGAACCCTCCTAAGATTTCTCATGCAATTGCTACTTAATTTAATCTATAGTTTATTAGATCGTGAAAATTCTTATCTTATGTTAATATCTTTCTCAAGACTATTAACATCTAACCTTTAGTTGATTAATTGAAATCTTTTTCTAGTTAAAACCCATAAGATTTCATTAAATTAGTGAATTTCTCTATCAGGTTTGACCCTAATTTAGAGGATTTATGTTGACCTATCTATTTGTTTGTATGCAACTCCTTTCAACTATGGCAGATCCATTTATACGAAAAGATTTCTCATTCTTAATTACATAAAAGCATATCTGAACTAATACACTAGCAATACTAATTCAAAAATAATTAGTAACACATAATTGAATCTCAATGAAACTAAAGAATGAATTAAGTTAAAATAAAATCACTACAAGTTATATCCCAGGTTTCATCTAATTAAAGTACCAAAAAAAGTTTAGCTCATATTGTTAACATCAAGACTAAAGGAAAAATATATAACTAAAAGAACCATAATGAGATCCTTTTTAATCTTAATGAAATCTGCTCCAAAATATGTTTCCTAACGTATTCTTCGTTCTTTCTTTCATTCTAGGCCATTAATATATATTTCCCTAATCATAATTTAATCATACTACAAACTCCTCTTATTTTCTCTTTATCTTTCCCTTTTATAACTTGAAATTGGGGTTTATAGAGTGGATACGATCACCCTTATGATTGTATGCATGATTATGTCCCTTAATCTTGCTTAATTATATAAAAAATGCAAAAAAATAGGTGTTAGAGAACTATAAGGTCACTCATACAATTGTGTATACTTATACAGGCATATCCTTCATTAGTAAGGGTCCCTCTAAAATAGCTATAATTCTTCTATTTCCTGTAATGGTTTCACCCTAATTCTTCTCCTTCTTATCTACAAAAGAAAAAAAGACCTAAAAACATAATAAAAACAAGATAAGTGCCCAAAAAAGAAACTCTTAAATAAATAAGTAAAAAAGCATTAAATATGGGATTAGAAATATAGTCTATTTAACAATTATTAAACTCCTTATGGATAGCTCAAAATTGAGTGATCAATTTCCTAATATTCAACCTTTACTAGAAGATAGTGTTCTTAACAATTTAGTGAATAACAAGAGGACTTCACATCTCCTCCGACCACCATAATAAAATCAATTAGGAAACAAAAAGAAAAAGGCTTATCAAACCTTTCTAACTATAATCATGTCCTATAACACAAATGTCTTGAATTACCCCAAGAAATAACAAGATATGCATGATTACCTTAGGGAAAATAAAGAAAACTTACTAATTGGCTTATTCGAAGCAAAAATTAAGGAACCAACTTTCAAGAAAGGATAATGGTTTTTTAGTAATAAATGGAAATTTTTATCTAACCATGCTTCTCATTGTCTAGGAAGAATCATCATAGCCTTCAATCCAAAAGCACTTCAGGTTCTCTCTACTAAACAAATAGACCAATTTTTGCACCTGAAGGTTTACTCTTTTTTATTCTAGCAAATAACCTATATTACCTTTATCTATGCCCCCAATTTTGCCTTTTAAAAAAGCTTCTCATAGGAGGATCTTTATGAATTGTCCTAAAAACATTAATGGTCTTTAGATCATATTAGGGGATTTTAATTGTATTTTTTTCTATCTAAAAGCTAAAAGCTTAAGAATAAACTCCAGGAATATAGAAGAGGATTTCAGATCATACTTGAATAACATTGGTTTAGTAGATCTATCCTTAATAGGAAACTTCTTTACATGGTCTACAAGTAAGATGGCCTATGCCATATAAGAAAAAACTTGATAGAGAGCTAATAAATTATAATTAGATGGCAAAATTTCCTAACAGTTCAAGGTACTTCAGTTCCACTGAGATATTTTATCACTACCCTCCTGAGATTAACTTGGCCTCACACATAAGGAAGCTTAAAAAACCCTTTCGATTTTTTAATTTTCTCACTAAAATGGATGGATATGAGCAATTATTAGCTAAAATTTTTGACAATACAGTTAAGGGATATAAAGCTTACAAATTGCTCATAAAATTGAAGATAATAAAAGAGGATCTAAAGAAACTTCACAGGGATCATTTTAAGAATGATCTAATTAAGGCAATTGATGGGGCTAAGGATAAAATTTTGATAGCTTTGGTTGAATTATATGCTGACCCTCTCAATGGTTATTTAAAACTAAAGAAAAATCTCAGTTCTTATCAAATTTCCCTTGAAGATCATATTTCCTTATTAAAAGATAGAATTTCTTAGTTAAAGGAAAGCGATTCCAATTCAACTTTCTTTCATAAATCTATCCGATTTCGAAGAAATTTCAATAAAATTTTTGGAATCATAGAACCTGAAGTAATCCTTATTATGATTAAGATCAATTGAAGTTCCTAACTTACAGTTACTTTAAGTTAATCCTTAACATTGAAGTCATATCCTTAGGTTCCTAAACCTTACTATCCAATTTTATCTCTCCTTCCCCCAATCAGTCTTAGATTAATGATCTTATTACTCTAGTCACCACTATAGAAATTAAAAAAGTCTCTTTGACCTTAATAAAGATAAAAATCCAAAACCTGATGGATTTAATACTTTTTTTTCAAAGGTCTTAGAACATACTAAAACTATATGTCTATAATGTTGTGAAAGAATTCTTCTGATCACTACAAGAAATAACTCGTTTACCGACATTACCATTGGTAAACGACATATTTTTGTCGGTAAAACAGAATACCAATGGACTTTAACGACAGACAAAACCATCGTTAAAACAACCGTTGGTATACTATATCGACGGAAATTGGTTCAAGTTTTTGTCTGTGTATTAACAACGGCGGACAATATTGTACCAACAGACTATTGTCTGTCGGTATATTTTGCCAACGGAAATGTATTCGAATTACCGTCAGTAAATAAAAGTTAATATCATTAAAAAGTTGACGTAGTTAGCGAGAGAACTAAAATACCGTTGTAAAAAAATTAATAAACTGGCAGTTTGGTGTCCGTCAGTACAACTAATTGCATTCCTGCACCGACGGAAAGCGTAATACCATCGGTAAATCAATTTACATTACCGACAGTATTAGAAGTTTCGTCGGAACATACATTTGCATTACCAACGGTAATTCTGTCGGTAATAAAGTGTGAAGACATTTTTTAAGTAAATACCCATTTCATGATCTTATGATAAATGCATATTTTCAAGACTTATCACTTATCTGTGCATAATAAATTAATTTGTATATATATATAATTTGTTTAATCAGAAAATTAAATGATGATATAGAGTTAAAATTATTTAAATTGATAATAAAAACATTAGAGTGAACAAAACTTCTTATGTTTATAATTGAAACATAATGAGTAGGACTAGCTAACATCGTGGTGATCGTGGGTGGTCTGAGCTAAGCCTCCCCTTCAACTATTCCATCTATTGTCTCAGCTGAGCCATCTGCTCCATCTCCTCTCTCATCTTAGCCATTTGCTCCATCTGCTCTCTCATGTGAACCATCTACTTCATCTGCTCTTTCATCCGTTGATTCTCCTTGGTCGTCTGCTCCTCTTGCAAATGAGCTATCTTCTCCATCAATATGTTAACTGTGGCCCAAAGTTTGATGACTTCATTGATATTTGGTGGCCTAGTAGACACCGCTGCACTGGACATGGAACAGTGCGAATAACATGTGTTCGCATATGAGCCTAGGCCGAATATCCTGCCACAATAGTCCCTACCACCCACAGCTTTAAGATACGTCTGAGTCTCATCTACAGTTTGTTCCTCCTGAGACTGTCACTGAATGGTTTTTTGTAATTGGTCCTATAAGGAAGCAATGTTTACATTAGGAAGGGATCATTATTAAGAAATTTAAAAAATACATTAAGTTGACATATATTCAGTTCTCTACATCGACTGTTGATAAATGTCACACCCTCATGCTTCTTCGTGTGAGTGTGCGAAAACAACTGAATAGGTGTAGGCTTCATGCCCAATGACTTTTCCTATATGAATAACCTAAACTGTTAGAAGTGAACTGCAATTTATAAAAATTTTGGCAGAATTTCCTCTATTTTTATGATATTTGCCCCCTGTTGAACAAAGAAAATAACTAAACACAGCCATAAATGGCACCAGACATTTATACCATTATCATTATCTATAATACAACAAAGCAAAATATTTACAAATTAAGTGTCAAGTTTAGATACTTATAAGTCTATATGCATGCTTGTGGTGGGTTATTGATCCTCCCGTATGTACGGGAAGACTCTCTCTACCTGGGCCTCATGTCTGTTGGCCGAGTTACGCCCTAAGATGGACATTGTCGCAGGTGATGCCCAATACTCCTACCAGCGACTCCAAATTTCCTCCAAAATATAACGAGGTCACGCACCAGCCTTGTCTATCGCGATAATGAAGTTGCGATAACATGTACGAGCTCGCTTCTCCCATATTTTATATATGCTGGCGTCCAAACAAGACTCCCAAAAAAATTCTTTCTGAATGAAGAAGAAAAAAATGGACTATTATATGTAATGTAATAATATTTATCTAATTAGACTATATAAATCAATATAAAAAGAAAATAAATATTTATTGTACCTCAAACATCTGAAAGTAAAATTGTTTTATAGCCTCAGATATATTCTTTCTCGCATAACGCTCAGGATCAATCCTTTCCTTAAATGTGGAAGTCATATGTCTAGAACTCGTTCCAGACGGAACCAACCTAATATAAGAAGTAATTTTAGACTGGAAAAGAACCGATAGACCAAAGGCTTAATCAAAAGCAAATAGTGATTAATGTTATTTCATTTACTGTTCATTGATAATTATGATATACTTTCTCCCATCATCTCCCACAGATCCAGGTTGGCGGACCTCTCCTCCATCCGCAAAAGAGGTATTGGATGATATATGAGTTGGCAAAGGGAATGATGTAACATGAGGAGCAGTGGGTGATGCCTCATCTGCAACTGTCGGCCGTGGAGGAGGAGGAGGTGAGTCAGTGCGAGTTGTAGACTATGACGATCTACCTGCACAATAAGTTCCTATGAACAAGCTTCTAAACCTCAGCCGCATAACCTCACGTTGTCTCTTTAGTCTTATATTGTTACCTGAAATTCAATGTTTATCAAATTCTCTAAAAATATAATAATTTGAATGCAATATTTTACACACACACACACATATATATATGCCAAAGGAAATAAGGCAATGGAATTGAAGGTCAACAAATTGTTAACAACAACAAATCAACTTCAACAATAATATAATTATGCATTGTTTAACAAATTCATACAGATATGAGAAGAAATCAACTTTTAAGCTTAATCTAATAATGTATTGCATCGATTAATCATAATGATATAATTATTTTGTTTGATTCCATGTGACATGGGAGTCGGTAAAAATAAATGAGTCCCTGATGTCTAGATTCCCTAGAAGGGTTCTGGCCTGTTCAAATGCACCAATGGAAACAGTCATACTTCTTCCACCAGGTGTAGGATTTTGAACACCTTCTTTCAATAGACATTTGGCTATATCCATACTTGTAGGGGAAACAGTGAATGAGTCGCTGCTCTTGGTATGGAAAACGAATTCTCTAGATGAACTACTAGGGTTAACAGATTTACCTAAAATAAATCATTTAATAACTTTTGATACTATGATATTAGAAAACCGTTAAACAAACCAAAATTGGATATTATTAATGCATACGTGATTGTCCAGATGAGGTATGAGGAATTGACGAATCTTCCACAAGAACCGATCTCCCTAATCCTTTATAGGCCGTTGTTTCATCGCTCTAGCCTGTTTTGGCATACATGTCTTCTTCGAGAATACAGGAAGCTTAAAGCAACATGTAGTATAGACCATCAAATATTATTATGTATAATAACTTCAATAAAGGAAATGAGATGTACATAATAAGGAAAGAGACGTTGTAAGAATCATACTAAACACCTTGAAGTAGAAGATCGGCCATGGAAGGCAAACGATTCTTAGTGTATGAACCAACGATATTTCCTGCAGTGTTGATACCTTAAGTTGGGACAATTTTGTCACATTCCTCCCAACGGAAAGAATTACTACCATCCGGAACCATTCGCCATGTCGACATTCCTTGAATAAGATTTTTAATGAAATACAAATAATGTATTTGTTACAAAACATAGTCAATTACAAACATAAATTAATCGCTATCATAACTTAATTGTAAATTACAATCATCTTCCTCTTTGGAAGAATAAAAATCAAACTCCTGCTTCTGTTCAGATCTATGACCCTCGTTATCCTCTCCAAATGAAATATCAACATATTCGTTAGATGGATCATTCAACGGTTCATTATCGTCATACGTGACAGATGCATTCATAAAAGTGACATCTTCCTGAAACGCTTCACTGTCAGTTCTCTGCTCTCCTTTTCCATGTGATTCAAAAACACCTCTAGGTTTAACTTTGCAAACCGCCAACCAATCTGTCTTATCTTATTGTAAGCTTGGAGAAGGGCCATAACACACCTGTTTTGCTTGCATAGCCAAGACGAAAGGTTCAAATGTTCTCAATTTTCTTCGGTATTTGATTTCATCTACATTGTATCGACTATGCACTTTTGCTCCAACATTTGGTGTTGGATCATACCAGTCACATTTAAATATCACACATCGCTTAACTGGCAAAACAGGGTACTCAACTTCAAGTATTTCAATAATTTTCCCATATTAATCCATCAATTCTCCCTGTATTGAAACCCCATTGATTATTGTTGGCATGCTATGTCCATGATATTCTGTACGGTATTTGTATCCATTCACGAAATACACCGAATACGATTTAACAGTTCGCAGAGGTCCCTTTGCAAGATCACAAATCAACTTGTTTTCTATTGGATTTTCTAAGGCCTACATAAAATTAAGTATCATAGGAAAGAGTACAATGTCATGAGAATATTTAAATATGGTTTTTAACTACAAGAATATTTATAAGTGAAAATTACATATCTCTCGAACCATCGAGGAAAGTGTTTTCCAACTTCTTTATGAATATCATCCTGTGTGATACCTAGCATTATCTCGTGTAACAATGCCTCTTATAATTTGAATACATAATGACATTTGTCAGTAATGAACAAAACACAATTTTACATGAAGAAATAGTCATGTTCAACTTACTGAACGAATGGAAGAACCTCCTAACAGTTCAATAAAATGTAACCATGTGTAGCCTCAATTTCTTCCTTTGTTAATATTCTTTTTGTTGAATGTCCATATGTTCGTCCAAGATATGTAAAAATTGACAAGTTTCCATCCGCACCACTTGTTCCTCCCCCATTGTCAATACGAGGAACTTTTCTTGCTCTTGCGTGAACATACTGTTATGTCAAAATGACTTTACGATTAATAAGTTTTGATGACAAACAAAAAGCAGATGAAAAGAAGTTAAGCAAAAAGTAGACGGAAGCAAAAGCAGACAGAAGCAAAAAACAGACGGAAGTAATAGCAGACGGAAGCAAAAGCAGACGGAAGCATCAGTCTGAGTTAGTTATAAGACTCAACTGAATAACCGTTTCTTTAAAGAATCAAGAAGCAGTTGGAGACGGAGGCTATAAATAAGAGGTCAAAGTCGAAGATTGTATATACATACACATAGAAGAGATTATTTCAAAACGTCTAGCAATTATTGCGAAGAATTTCCGTGCGAAAATACTGAGCGTTATTTTGTTATTGTAACAAGTTCAAAACACTGATAGTGATACAGATAGCTTGAAGAGGCTAAGAGTAAAACAATACTCATTGTATAGAGACCTGAAGAGGCTCAGAGAAAAGAATACTTGTAAAGCTTTGAGAGACAGTGAAATCTTAGATAGGCATCTGAGGACTGGACGTAGCCCACGGTTTAGGGTGAATCAGTATAAAAACTACTGCATTAAATTCTCTCAACTCTCTCTTACTCTTTAGATTGTGATTTTAGATATTACCATCGTACACAAGTTTTAGAAATTCATTTACAAACGTGTTAACATCAGTTCTGCGAAATAAACTAGTTTTTGTTAATAGAAAAGAAGTTCTCAAAAAGGGGTTAACGAAAAAGTTTAACACAATTCAACCCCCTTCTTGTGCGTTTATATATCATTATTGTTTACTGTATTAACGTGTGATTCACTTCATAGAGACTATGTTCCTTGAAATCAAAGACAAGTTTGAGCAGCAAGATAGAAACTTTGAAAGGTAAGGTAGGCTTCTTAGAACTATTCAAGCCAAATCTTTAGGGAATAATGGGACAAGAAGAAGAGAGAACACTCCAGTTCATAATCATTATCACTATGAGGAGGAGCAAGATGAAGATGGATTTGATGAGGATGAGTGGTATGGAGGCTGAAACAATGCAAGAGGTGGTAGAGGAGATAGAGGTCGAAATAGAGGTGGTTATAGAGGAAGAGCTGAAAGAGGCAGAGAGGAGGAAGAGACTGAAAAGGTAGATAGAAACATTGGCAGCATCAAAATGAAGATGCCATCATTTTAAGGAAGGAATGATGTAGATGCCTACTTGGAGTGGGAAAGGAAAGTAGAGATGATATTTGCCTGCCACAACTATTATGAGGGGAAGAAGGTGAAGCTGTCAGCAGTTGAGTTCTCTAATTATGTTGATGTTTGGTGGGATCAATTGATGGTTAGTAGAAGACGAATTGGAGAAAGACCAGTTGACACCTGGGATGAGATGAAACGCATCATGAAAAAGAGATTCGTGCCAAGTTACTACTATAGGGAGTTGCATCAAAAAATCCAAACACTGAGGCAAGGCACGAAGAGCGTGAAAGATTACCACAAAAAGATGGAGATAGCTATGATAAGAGCTTACATAGACGAGGATAAAGAGGCTACAATGGTTCGGTTCCTTACTGGTATAAACAAAGAGATAGCCAACGTGTTAGAGCTTCATTAATAATTGGAGTTGGAGGACATGATAAGCATGACTATGAAGATTGAGAAGCAATTGAAGGGAAAAAGCTTCAACAAGGGCAACACCTCGGGATCTTCAAATTCTTGGGGTTCTAAATGGCCCAAAAAGGAGGAAAAGAGCAAGGATAAGTCCTATGACAATAAGGACAAGTCCAAGGAAAAGTAGACAACCTCTAAAGGTGTGCCTACATCTAATGATCAAAATCCTAGCACTAAGCAAAGAGACATCAAATGCTTTAAGTGTTTGGGTTCAGGTCATAAGGCAAACCAATGTCCTAATAGGAAGATCATGTATTTGCGGGATGGGGTAATTGAATCAGAAGATAGTGATGGAAGTGATATGCTTGAGTTGGATGATTGCACTGATGAAGAAGTTGAGCAACCAGTCCAGGCTAAATCACTGGTAGTGAGGCGAGCTCTCAATGCACAAGAAAAGATAGAGCTTGATGAGAAAAGGGAGAACATATTCCACACCAGATGTTTAATTAAGGGTAAGATGTGCAGTTTAATAATTGATAGGGGTAGTTACACCAATGTTGCAAGCACGATTTTGATTGAGAAATTGGGGCTGCCTCTCATTAAGCACTCTAGTCCTTATAAGTTGCAATAGCTTAATGAGTGTGGAGAGGCTAGGGTGAACAAGCAAGTGCTAGTGGCGTTCTCAATTGGGAGATATTATGATCAAGTGTTGTGTGATGTAGTTCCTATGCATGCTGGTCAATTACTATTAGGGAGACCATGACAATATGATAGGCATGTAGTGCATGATGGATTCAAAAATAGGTATTCATTCAAGATGGGGAGAAATACTTCACATTAGCGCCTCTTCACCAAGAGAAGTTCATGAGGATCAGTTGAGACTTGCAAAAGCCATGGAAGAACAGAAACTTGGAGAGGCCGAGAGTTTAAAAAGAAAAACAAGAAAAAGAGGTCATTCAAGAAAACAAAAACAAAGGCCCAACTGAGAGTAATAGCACTAGTGAGCAAAAGAAAGAGAGCAGTGTAATTGAAAAAGGAGAGGAGTGAAAAAAAGAGTGAAAAAAAAGGAGTACTTTCTTTGCAAAAGTAAAATAGTTAAGGAAGGTCATATACACGCAGAAACCATTGGTTTTGCTTATGTATAAGGAGTTGTTTTATAATGAGACTGACTTTGACCCTTCTCTGCCTAGTGTTGTGAAACTTGTTTTGCAAGAATACTCTGATGTCTTTCCAAATGAGTTGCCTAAGGGATTACCACGATTGAGGGGCATTGAACATCAGATTAATTTTGTGCCAGGAGTTCAAATTCCAAACCGCCCAGCCTATATGAGTAATCTTGAGGAGACAAATGAGCTTTAAAGGCAAGTTGAGGAGTTGCTTGAAAGGGGGCACGCGAGAGAAAGTCTAAGCCCGTGCACAGTTCCAGTGTTGTTGGTACCAAAGAAAGATGAAACTTGGTGTATGTGCGTGGATTGTAGGGCAGTAAACAAGATAACGGTAAAGTATCACCACCCCATTCCTAGGTTGGATGATATGCTTGATGAGTTACATGGTGCTTGTTTCTTTACAAAAATTGATCTCATGGGTGGTTATCATCAGATTATAATGAAAGTAGGGGAAGAATTTTCGCCATTAATTGAATTTTCATACAATAGTAGCATACATTCTACTACTGGTTATTTGCCTTTTGAGATTGTTTATGGTTTAATCCATTAACGCCTTTAGATTTGTGTTCTTTACCTTTAAGTGAGATAACTAGTGCAGATGGATAAAAGAAGGCAGATTTGGTGCGCAACATTCATGAGAAGGCGAGACCACACATAGAGAAGTGGAATGAAGCATATGCACAAAGAGCTAATCAAGGGCCAAAGTTGATGCAATTTGAGCCTGGTGATTGGGTTTGGGTTCATTTAAGGAAAGAAAGGTTTCCTAAGTAAAGGAAATCCAAGTTAGATCCTAGATGCGATGGACCCTTCCAAGTCCTTAAAAGGATTAATGATAATGCCTACAGGATTGACTTGTGAGGTGATTATCAAGTATTTGCTACATTTAATGTTGTTGATCTCTCTCTATTGGATAATGTAGGGGCTGATTCGAGGACGAATCCTTTTGAGGAGGGAGGGAATGATACAAGAAGCCATGACAACAGAGATCAAAATGCCATACGCTAAGACAAGCTTACTTTACCAAGTGGACCTATTACAAAGTAAAGTGTGGTAAGACTTAAACAAGCACTTTAAGGGTTTGTCCAAAGTCACATTACATCTCACTTTGATGACAAGGTCGAACCATCTATGGAGAATTCAAGTGGAGTAGTCAAGCTTGTGATTCTTCTAGAGAGGGCGTGTGGAGGGGCTAATACTTAGCCAAATTTCAAGACAAGTTCAATTGTTCTTATGGGCTTAATTTAATACGTTGGCCTTGTTATTTATCCTTTATTTATTATGTCCAAAAGACTTGTTATAGGCTTGATTGAGCCCAAGTTTATCATATAAGTTGGCTACACTTTCATGGTTGTTAATGTACTTTTTGACTCTTAATTCATGATTTTTATGTTTAAATTAGTCCCTTACGATGAGCTTACGTTTTATGCAATTTGTTAGTAAAATTGTGCAAATTGGCATTAATTGCATTATAATTTTTCTAAGAACAATTGATATTGCAAATTGTTATTTTATATTGTAGGGGAAAAAAGAGTCAAAAAAAGGATCAGAAGAGTCAACACGGCATGAAGTCCTTAAGGTACGTCGCGGCGTGAACTAATCACTTCACCGCGGCGAAAAGTAATTATCACGTCGCAGCGCATTGATACGCAACAGCACGTCGCGACGTCAACTAATTCGCTCGCCGTGGCGAGTAAGCGAGAGCAGCACGTCACGACGTCAAATAATTCACTTGTCGCGACGTACGGTCGGGTATCCGGACTTTAATTAGAAAATCCTCTCACTGTTTCAACCGGACCCGCGACCCTTCCTATAAAAGTGCTGCCAAATTAGGTTAAAGATGATCTTGGACGGCAGAGAAAGAGGAGAGACGAGCGAAAAAGAGAACAAAAGAGAGCACTCACGATGCCACCCAGGGTTCCCTTCGGGGTTCCCTAGGGACAACTTCTGCATTAGTTTTTATCTTCTATTTTCACCGTCGCCGTCCACCATGGATATCTTAGAGTCTTTGCGAGTTATGAGGCTTCCGGTTGCTATGCGTGGCTTGGCATTTCTTTTCTGTTGAAGATGCAGTGATGGCTGGAGTTTACCGAGCTTCAAAGGGGAGTAGTTTAATCTATAGTTTAGCTATGATTTATAAATGCCTAGGTCTAGGGTTTGTAACTTATAGTGAAGCTACTGATTATAGTTTAATTGAATGTTGGATATTTAATGTCTTGTTTGGATTAGTAGTTTACATTGTCACGTTTAACTACATTGTTATGAACAGCCGGGTTTGGGGTTTATTGCTTTG
>JAOTAZ010000220.1:16126916-16140822 GCA_025629785.1 Erythroxylum oxycarpum | reverse complement strand
TTTTAACCAATTTTATGATTATCTAATACCAGTTAAACTTTTAAATTTTAAACCTGCTATTTTATTAACTTACTTTCAGCACAGTTTTGAAAACATTGAAAAAATATATAACAATTCATGCAATTATTAGAAAAATTATAAATGAAAATATGCTCTATCTCCCTAATATTAGGTCAAACCCCCATAATGGTTGGAATGAAACCCTAAATATATATAAACTAAAGCCAAGAATTGAAAAACTTTCCCTAGCTTGACATCCGTTAAAAGAGCATCTTAGGATGATAATATATCATAGACTGAACTAGTTGATGTGTTTAAGTCTATGTTTAGTCTTTGACTTAGAAGAGGTCACTCACATGCCCATTTCACTCACCTTCAAACCCTAATAATTCTGTTCTCCACTAACACTAACCATCATGAGATAATATATGCTATAATGGGAACTGAAGAAAATAAATAATAATAAAAGAGGTGCATAGCCATCAGTCATGAGGAACAGTAAGTGTAACTGTGAAGTCAAACACTGAGGACTGTTGTGTGGTGTCCATCACACTATTTCCTATAAAAACGATAAACTGAACTATGGGTCGCCTCCTTAATATGTGAAGTCAGTCACTTTTTAAAGATCTTTTTAATTAATATTATGGTGATTTATTTTGTCTCATAAATTTCAATCATTTATTTATATAAATTCTACGTAGATCTTATATAAATAAATACAGGACTTACATAAATAAATGACTGAAATTTATGAAACAAAATAAGACACCATAATATTAGACAGAAGATCTCGTATTCTTTTTTTAGAACCTTTAAAAGTTAAGAGGTCCAAATTTAAGGACCGTTAGAATCACATCAAATCCTTTGTTTCAGTTACTCTATTCTGTTTCGTTAAATTTTATTCATATATTTATGTTGGTTCCATATAAATGTGTAGATAAAATTTAATGGAACATGATAAGAACACCATAATCGAAACAAAAGATCTTATTCTCTATTGAATTACTCAAGATTATTCCATAAAATCTTGAAATACACTTTAAGTTTTTCCATTTCTAATTTTTTTATAGAAAATTTTTGTCCATGGTCTTTTAGGGTTTTGGTCAATTCCTTCATCATTCTCATGTGGAACCCTCATCTTTGCTCTCACTACCTTTCTATTACATCATCTTTGATCACTCTGTCCTCCTACTCGTCAAACATGCTTTCAACTTTTGTCAGCTTACAAATTGGTTCGTTTTCTGCTATATTGTTGGACACATCTCCTGAGAATAAGCTAAAGGAACACAGTGACTAGCTAAATAATAGAACAAGAATTTCTGGGTAGGCCTTGGAAAATATGTGGCTTCAAATCTATACAACTTGTGATTGTTTGTCACTTAACACTTTCGTACACACAGGTCGAGACTGCAACACTTGGAAGCATTAAAACTCGAAAGTCGAAACACGAACATCCAAACGTAGAAGTAAGTGTAGTCACTTATCTGCTGTAGGGTTATAGATTAACCCTACTCAGTCTCACATGTCGTTGTTCACGAACAGTAGGAGCTTTGTAGTCAAATGATTTCTTTGAAAATTGACAACAATCTAAGAATTCTGTAGAAAAAGTTAAAGAATATGTAATTTTATTTTTAATTAATAAAAAGGTTATTTTTGAAATATTTATATTTTTTAAAATTAAAAATTAAATTAAAAACAAAATCATCGCAAACTAGTCAATTATTAGAACAAAAATAATAACAACATCCATTGTGAATTCTATTCATACACAGAATTATATAACAGATCAAATAGTACGCAATGTTACCAACTCTCTCACAAATTTTCTAACTTGTAAGATAAAAAAAAATTATAGCACTTCAAAAAGGCAGAGCTTAGATTGTTTCTTAAATGTCGACCATGAAATTTTTTTTTGTAGTGCAGATGTGGTTGAAGCTGTGGCACTGCGGGAAGCGATAACTTGGGTCTTACCTCTTTGTCAGGGTAGAGGGATTTTTTACTCAGATGCCCAAACTGTAGTTTCTGCTATGAATTGTTCTCATGATTCTTGGACTGAATTTGGTAGAGTCATTTTTGAATGTAAGCAATTATTACACGCCAGACCTCATATCAAGGTCGGTTGGGTTCGTAGGCAAGCCAATGTTGAGGCTCATAACTTAGCAAGAGTCTCACATTTATATGCTAGCCGTTGTAGTTGAGATTTCCCCCTAACTCTTTGATTAATGCTATTGATATTGCCTTTGTTTCAAAAAAAAAAAAAACTCAAGTAGTTATTGCAGATGAGTTTAATGATGAACCGGTGAACGTTGTAATATGCAGGTGCACTGGTGGACGTTGTCATCCCTCGCTGTGTTTCTTCATTTTTAAAAATTGTATCAACGAGATAAATGGAGCAAAACTAAATAAAGGGAAAGACAGTGAACTTCAAAGGATAGGAAAGAAACAACTATTAAATCATTTTCCTTCTCAGATGTTAACCTGACCGACAGACAGCCTAACGTCTTTAGAAACCTTGCCTTGTTCTAGTTCCAAACTGTAGTTCATTTGGCCTTTGTGTTTCCACTTGCATAGCGGTACAGGTTCACTAACAAGTACCATCATCCATCAACCAATTATTCAATGTCTACTTTTCTTTATCCACAAATTTTTGTGACGAGTGGAACGCAGTAAAAATTTAGGAACACACAGAAATTACTACCTCAAGAAACAAAATGAAATATGAAATAAAGCAAATCGAAAGAATGAAATTCCAGGAATCTCTGTTCGTATTGTGCGCCTGGGACACCATGGACCGTGTTAATTTAAGCCCATACTTCCCTGGAATCTATTTCAGGTGGTGGCTCAAACGGCGATCGCTGTCAGACATGTTAAGGTCAGACTCGTGAGCCTAAAAGGTATGGACATTCGATCATACACTGAAAGAAAAAATGGAAGTTAAAACCAAGTCTCCAATGCAGACAAAACAATGAAAAGAAAACGTTAACCGTGAAAAGGACATTTTAGGAATTTTTGTATTTTGGCCGATGAGCAACTTCTTCAAGTCTTGTTTTCCATCTCTCCGCTTCTAATGCCGTGATATCAAAGTTGTTGTTTTCTTTTTTTTCCCCCCCTATATTGTGCTTAAAACATTTAATTATGAAAGTACTTTTGATCAAACCGGAGTTGACTGTCATTATCAGAATAAAAAAGCTTGTTTAATCCCAGTTAAAATCACAATGGAGCTAGGATGAATAGTATCTATCCAATGTGCAGTAGCTAGGGTGGAGATGTGACAAGGGAAGGGTTAACACTTAATAAGGGGGATAAGGAGCAGTGAGTTATGGAGGCATAAGATGCATCATATTTTGTAATATATTTGGATACAGAGCTAGTGAGTGGTGATAAAACAAGATATCAACACGAGGCAAGTTTGAAGTTAAACCACGGCATGGCATGGGAGAGAGTGTTGTTTCCCAACCATTAATAACTTTCTTAGCCCATTCCCTGCTCGTTACCCTCTGCTGGCGCTGGCAGGTATATTGAGCACCTTAAGAAAATGCCTCGTGGGAGGGAATCGATTGGTTCAACGATAATACGTAATTAGCGGGGAAAGTGTTCTGACGAATGTCATATGACACTCCCTTCATTATATCCTTCCTCTCCCTGTATAAAAGAATTAAAAATAGGGACGATTCCTTTAACCAATTCTGACAACGACTATGGAAAGAGGGACAGAAAAAATCTGTTCCTCTGCTTCAAAAGCAATCTTATTGCAATAAATAAATCAAAATTAGATAATTGAGAGGTACGTAACAGAAAGATCTTGTTCGTGGAAAGAGACTATTAATCCGGTTCCAGTAAATGGGCTCATGATTAGCAGCAGAGGTGGTACGTAATTGGGCAAAAGTTGAAGGCTTGGAGTTGACACTTGACAATGTCAATGTCCACTTAGAACATTATCCTCTCCTATCTCCGTAAACTGATTTAATGGAAGTCATGATAGAATTGGCTTGTCATCAACTGCAATTATCAGCATTTACAAAACCAAATAGAAGGAGAGAGACAGGGGGCCACTGTTACTCTTGGGCATATAATACATCAAATTCTTGTCTCTTCTATTACACAACTGTTGTTGTGTTACCCACGTCAGATATACATCAACTTCAAACTATTTATTTTTAGTTTCAATCTTTGACATTAAACAATATAAAAAGCATATCTAATAATATCATATCCCACGCGGATGAGTTCAATAGTGACGAATTTCTTCGTAGAGTTCGGACGGATGACTATAAAACTCATATCAAGACCCTGAGCTGTGGAGGGTAATCTCGTCTATAAAAAAAGCTTATCCACGTAACGGACCAGTAGTGCGCTTCCAATGTCTTGCCGACGGAGGAGACGTTGGGCCCCACGCGCAAAGAGCGGGAGATATGAATAGTAAAACAAAAAACATATAACATTTTAATATACAAAGCGAACCGTTGATTACGGATTAACGGTGAAACCAATCTTGACCGTTCCATTAAATTCCAGCAACGGCCTGCGTTATCACAACCGAATGAACGGACGGAGACAGATTGATACAATTAAAGTGGAGATGTTTAAGTAGATAAAAAATTAATAAATAAACAGAAAGAGAAGAGACTCATTGATGAAGTGCTGACGTGGAAGAGAGAGAGAGAGAGTTTGAAACCGAGGGTGTGGTCTTAAAAGGCCAATATAAACAGACATGCTCTCTGCAGTTGCCGTGTTCTTGCCTCCTATACCTCGCCTACTTTCCTCTGGTTCTTTAGCTTGTTCTGTGTTTTCGGTTTTCGGTTTTCGGTTTTCTCTCACTGTTCTAGGTTGTTGGTTGGTTTGGTAAATTCTTCTTTTTTATATTCTGTCTTTGATTAGCGTCCTCTGTCTCTTCTAAAAAAGATGTAATACCATACATCACAGTACAAATTCCCACAGAGAGAGAGTGAAAGAGAGAAAGGGTACAACAGAGGTTATAGGAGACCAAAAAGAATTAGGATTGGACAAAATGGTCTTCCAGGGAACGGTGCTTTTCATTCTTTCTCTTCTTTTCTTGTAAATATTTTATGATTGGTTACAGGATTTTACTGGAGTCGTAAAAGAGAGTGTTGGGAAGCCAAAGACTTTCGCGGGAGAACAAAAAGAAAAACAGCGATAAACGAAAGTCCTTATTCTCTGTCAAGATTTTCTGGTTTGTTGTTGAAAATATTGCGGGTAATGTGAATGCTAGAAGGGATTGGCTTCTTGAGTATGCGATTCAGAATATGCATGCTCTCTGAAGCTTGAAACTGGACTCCAACAACAGCCATATGGGCGTTAATTTCAAGATAGAGTACTTACCACCTTTTCAGATAAGAAACCTACCAACAGAAACAAGAATTCGCTGCCGTGGTGAGTAAATCATTTTCTGGTGCGAAAGAGCCATTCTTGAATTCGGAAGTTGATCAATTTTTGTCGCAAATGGAGTCCAACCAATCTTCAGAAATGCAAGAACCGAGCATCGACACTGACAAGCTGAGCTACGAAATCTTCTCAATCCTCGAAAGCAAGTTCCTTTTCGGCTACGACGATCAGAAGCTCTGGATTCCAAAACAAATTGCTCCACCAACCATCGAGCAAAAACTCGAGCATTTAATACCACCAATCACTGACACCAACACTGTTTCAACAATCAAGAACCAGAGAGGCAAAATCTGCATTCTGTCAATTGATGGCGGAGGAATGAGGGGTATTCTTCCCGGAAAAGCATTAGCGTATCTCGAACAAGCGCTGAAAACTAAGTCCGGCGATCCTGACGCAAGAATCGCCAACTATTTTGATGTCGCCGCCGGAACTGGAATCGGCGGGATCTTCACGGCGATGCTTTTTGGCTCAAGAGACCACAGCCGTCCTATTATGAAAGCCGATGATACTTGGCGATTTCTCGCTGATCAGGGCAAAAGATTTTACCGGTCTGGTAATGGTGATGGAGGTCTTAAGAGGATTTTGAAAGTCGGTTCAAACAGATCGACTGCGGCCACAATCGGTCTAGAAAAGGTCATGAAAGAGACTTTCGCAGATAAAGGTCGGAGCTTAACGCTCAAGGATACGTTAAAACCGGTTTTAATTCCATGTTATGATCTTTCAAGCACAGCACCATTTTTATTCTCGAGAGCCGATGCATTGGAAACTGATAGTTTTGATTTCCGGCTCTGCGAGGTTTGTAAGGCGACGTCCGCCCAGCCGGGGTTGTTTGAACCGGTTCAAATGCGGTCCGTGGACGGTCAAACCAAGTGTTTAGCAGTGGATGGCGGGTTGGCTATGAGTAACCCGACGGCGGCGGCAATTACGCATGTGTTGCATAACAAGCAGGAGTTCCCATTTGTGAGAGGAGTTGAAGATTTGCTTGTATTGTCACTTGGAACAGGTCAACTTCTTGAGGTAAGCTATGAGTACGATCAGGTGAAAACATGGAGGGCCAAGCATTGGGCTCGACCCGTGGTTCGCATCGCTGGTGATGGTTCGGCTGATTCGGTGGACCAGGCGGTGGCTATGGCGTATGGTCAATGTCGGAGCGGTAACTATGTGAGAATACAGGTAACAGAGTTTCTTAGTGAGTTTGGATTTGATTCTACGCAACTTGGTATGCATGAGACAGAATTGGCCAGGCTGTTATATGGGGTGATGTTCTTGAATCAATTTGTCTTTGTTGGACAAATATATACAGCATTGTGTCACCATAAATAACACTTATTTCGCTAAGGTCCTTTTTTGGGGATGTCAACCGACAGGTTGTAGAGGAGAGTGATGTGTTTTAAGATCTTTTCATGTAAGAGGCAAATAGTTCCGGGACCTGGCCTATTCTTTTGGGTGTGTGTCCTTTGATGCTAAGTTTCTTGGTTGGGTACTACATGTGCCGACCTTGGTGTCTGGATGGGTTTGGACACTGGACTTCTGGCTCTCAATATCCTTACTTGCTGTCCTTATTTTTCAACTCCCCTTTTTAGTTAGTACAAGGACTACGTTCTAAGAGCAGAGCAATGGGTAGATTATTTGGAAGAGTTGGTTTGCTTAGCAATTACTTCATTTCCTCATCTTTCAACTATCATTTCTTTCTGAGGCTGTTTTAACTTCTTGTCCTCATAGATTCCGAAGAAGTAACTAAAACTGAAATATACTTCCAGGTAAATTAAGGAAAAGAAGTTTTGTTGATATTTGTTGGCAGAATAATCAGAAAAGGGATGATGGTAGTATCCTTGGGAGATACGTTTTCCCCTTCATCTTCTTAGCCGAGTTAATTGCAAATGGGTCTTGGATTTCTACAGGTAGAGTTGGGAGGTATCCTATTGGACAATGATTGATCATAAAGCATCACTCGTCTTTTATAATTAGGTATTAGTCGAAGGATTAAACATGTTTACCGTAATCAGCTTTGCTGTTGTCAATTATGTTACTCTTTAAGTTATACTTCTAAGTTTGGCACCAAGCTCTTTAACGTCCCCATACCTATACTCTATGATCTTCAAACAGCTGTAGACGTTTTTACTAAAGGAGCAAATAGTACGACCCTGTTAGTTCCGATGGTCCCATTCTTTTAATGATTGGGCACAGGGTCTAATTAATTTTTATGTAAAAGTGAATGCATGGTAGACTATGTATGGTAGAAATTAGGCTTACTCCACTGAAGCAGATAGTGCGACTTTGCTTCTTGGTTTTGTTTCCATGTTTATGCTTTTTTATCTTTTTCTGGATTAATTTGTGTGAGATTAATCTTTCTAGGTTCCTCTACAGTGTTTCATACCAATAGAATGTTCTGATTATACTCCAATTAACTTTGCTGTGTCAGGCAAATGGGTCCAGCTTAGGTAGGTGCGGACCAAATGTGGACAGTGACTCTAGTCCAAACAATGTGAAGATGTTGATTGGAATAGCAGAAGAAATGTTGAAGCAGAAAAATGTAGAATCAGTGCTTTTTGGGGGCAAAAGGATTGGAGAGCAGAGCAATTTTGAGAAACTCGATTGGTTTGCCAGTGAACTTGTGCTTGAGCATCAGAGTAGAAGCTGTAGAATTGCTCCCACTGTAGCATTCAAGCAAGCTCCCCCAAAACCCACCTAGACTATTTATTCAACATTTTTTAAGAAGGAAAAAACTAGAAAAGGTATGTATCATTGCCTCTATAGTTTAACATTATTGGTCTAAAAGTGGCATCTTAGTGTTTTATTGAAGTAGTCAAGTAAAAAAAACAAACAAACAAACGTTTTCTTATAATATTTAAACCGTGAAAGGCACTCTAATTAAAACTTGTGTTACCAACATAATTGATGCACATGGTGATATTTAATATGAGACATAATGATTCGGAGTGACACCAGTTGATGATTACATGAGATCTGAATTGCCTTTTCAACAATGAAATGTTCCTTGTCAGTTTAAAGCAAGCACATTTAGCTCATGACTTTTTTAGATTGCATTTCTTAATACCTCGTGCGTTATCCAATTCTTGTGAAACCCAATATTTTCAAACCTTTAAGCAAAATCGCTATGAACCAGATGCCAGTAATGGCTAGAATTTCTCATTTAGTGTGCAATTGTCATTTTCCTTCAGAGAGTTGTTACTGGTTGCTGTTTTTGTTGTAAAAGATGGAAAGTATACGAATAGGTGATGTGGGAAAGACATCCTCAATTTTTGTCGGTCTACCGACACTGGTTCTTGTGATCACAGTTCGGTGATATATCCGTCATTCTATAGAAAAAGGACCTTCTTCTCCTCAAAAATGTGTTCATTTTGACAACTTTAAAATATGCAACCAAAGCATTAAGTGCACATATCGGTAGTACCCTTTTGTACTGGCAGGGCCCTTCCACTTTCTACACCGGCCCTTTGGTTAATTTTCTTTTCATTACTTGTCTATTATCCCTCGCCCCATTCGAGTACTTGGCTGGTACGTTTGTATTTGTCAATGTGATTTTAAAGTTACTCTGTACACATAGCATCAATCTGTCCATGCATTTGTCTGGTACTTACGTCTTGTTCTTTAATTCGTGTAATTGGAGGAGTTCCACAATAAATTCCCACAAGGTACAGACAGAGGCAGTCCTTGTGGATTAGTTAGCACCGTGTCAAATTGAGGGCCAATTGACGTTCAACCAATACCACTGGGAAAGAGTTCTCTAGACTTGGGACTTCTTAGTTCTTGTGGACTTCTTCCTATCTTCTATATAGAACTTGTTACTTTCCCTTTTCTGTTCCAAGTGGAGAACATATAATGAATGCGTTTAGATATCTACATACTATGTGCTAACATTTTAATACGACTTTTTAATTATCCGACACTTATTAAAGGCTGTCTGGTACAATGTTATTTTTAAATAATGTTATTTTAAAAGGGTACAAGCTCAGTTCAACTCAGGCTTGGGTCTCATCCTTGACTCGGACCACATATAGGAGACTTGGTGCCAATAGCAGACTTAACCCATTGCAACTTCTAATTTATGGTCAAAAGAATTTGCCAATTATGTGATTTTGGGCTTTTTGTGTATGGGTATTTAGTATTTTTACCGTATATGAAATTTCTGTCTCACGTATTTATGAATCTATTTAATCTGAATATCCAATTCTGACACTAAGTTCTTCTCTTGAAACACAGGTAAAAGTTATTTATGAGAAACACAAGAAAAGGAAAAAGAATGGAGGGAGAAATGTAAAATAGATCAGCTGTTACTGAGATAGCTAGAGAAGTAAAGAAATGGAGGATGCAAGAGAAAAGGACAAGCAAAAGCGCATAAAGCTTAGAAGATCTTAGTGGGATACTTTGCCTGCCAGAGGACAGGCATGGTCTTGTCTACACCAACTATCTCCAGGGACATGGAACCAAGAAAAAGCAAAGAAAGGATTTGATTTAATTTCTTCTGAAGGTCAAACCAGGCATCAGGTGTGAATCTTTTGACGTCAATTAAGGATTTTAGGCTGTGGAGTTTGTTTCCATATTCTACCATCCTTACCCTTTTTTATTTTTATTTTTCATTTTTTAAACTATGATTTGGTCTTTTCAACTTTTAAGTCATAACTTGAGTTGTGCGGTGGAAAGAAACCTTAGGAGAATACCCTAAAAGTTCTTCGTCTGACCTCTTGTCCTATTTTTCTTTTTTTCCCCCCCTCAGATTCAGATTGTAATGGTGGAGAAGAAAACCTTTTTAAGAAACTTCCACATTTCTTTTAAGCAATGACAATGCAGCAAATGCCCAGAAAGGATTGAGGGTTGGAAGGAGCAAAACCTCATTTCCTCTATTGACTATGGGGAGAATATGCATGTCATGAATTTCCCATTAATGCCTGAGCAATAAGACGTAGTGAAATCTGTTATATTCTACAGCAATATTGTCCAAACATAACAATTTATCGAGGTCTAGGACGAACTTTGTCCCGAACAGCATCTTAAATATAGGTTAGACCAAAATATGCTTGGCTTAGAGAGTAAGAACAACCATCCTGGTCTTTACTCCTTGCCAATTATAGAATGACCAGAGAGATAGGGAGTGAAATCGTATCAAGACCAACTGTGTTCCATCAATACGTGACCACACACTTTGCTGAGACCTACTGAAATTTGTGGATGGCGGTTGGTCTTGGATAAAAGGAACAGGGAAATTAATCCCGAGAGACAGCACCTAAGGTAAGTGAAGTCACAATCATAAAGACGTGACGTCGAATCAAACATCCAACTTTCTCGCAATTATCAAGTCAACAAAAATATGTGAGACCAACTGCCCCTCTTGAATTCCCTATGCAAATAATACAAGACTCGTGACCGACCATATTTCATGCACATCAACATGATAATACTGTTGTGGCCACCGATTTAGACTAACCAAATATTGGATTTACTCCTAACAATGTTAATACAGCTACTTTGCCTTTATGCCAAACCCTATAGTCCAACATTTCCTACTTTTCAGTCCTATCCAGCCAATACGGTAGGGTAACTTTTAGTTGTTACCAATGTTGGTGTTTTCAGTCCATACTAGTCGATACCAATACTCATAATACTCGTATTGTACTAGACGGATTTATAAAATTAAAATTTTCTAGGACTAAATTGTAAAAAATAACAATTTATAGCCTACTAACCCTAACACAACAAGCATAAGTCGTTTCACAGTTTCACTCCTCAACCTCTCACTCTAAGGTCTCAACTATAGTCACCCACTTTGTCTCACCGTCACCACCGCCACTCACCACCGTTGTCAATCATGGTGAAGTCCCACCATCGGCACTCGGCACTCACTTAGTCGTTCGATTTTTTAAGGTGTCACCAATTCGCGCTCAAGATTTACGTTATTGCCACCGCCTCTCTCACGCTCATGCTTTAGCTACAATCAACCACTTGGTCCCACCCTTATTTTAGCTACTTGCCATTGTTGGCAGTCGCGGTGAAGTCCCACCATCACCACAATTGCTAATCGCCACTTAATCTCGCTTAGTCATTCGGCCTGTCACAATCACCAGCTGGCGCTCCAACCCTCGTCTCCGCCACAACCATTACCAACTCTAGACTTCATCATAAGTTGCAGCGTTGCCACTCTTACCCTCCATCCCCTTACTCCACACCTCCACCTAAGTTGCAAAATGTTGCTTGTTGGTGTCTTTTAGTTGTTTTTGATAAAGAAGATACTCCCTCCTATCCAAAATAAAAATCATTTTAGAGAGATACACACTTATTAAGAAAGTTAATGAAATATTTGATATTCCCTTATTAATTGCATGTTGAAGTGCCTTGAAAACATAATCTGTGTAATCTGTGTAATCAAGATGTGGGAAAAATGGAAAGATAATTTTGGAAGTAAAATCATAAACATGCATGAAAAGTCACGAACGACACTTATTTTCAATAATTAAAATCCCTTTAAACTGACTTTTATGTTGGATAGGAGGGAGTACATAATAGTGATTGACACTTATTTTTAATAATTAAAATCCCTCTAAAACGACTTTTATTTTGGATAGGAGGGAGTACATAATAGTGATTAGCATAATACCATAATCAGATTATATGATGTTTATTACTTTGTTAATGACTTAATTAATTTGGGATTTCATATTCTCTTACCATTTTTCCTGCATACCATTCCCTATCGCATATATTGTTTTCTATGTTGACAACTTGTCTATCATATTGCACACTTGTCTTCCCTGTCTCACATCTTTTCTTTGCTCCTCTTCACATTAGAGTGTTCTCGGACTAGCTACAAAATTTTTGTACTCCTTTTCATACTAGCTACAAATTATCACACACTATTCTTCATTATCATCTATAACCAATAGTTGCAAGAAGCGTTTCATATAAGGTAAACCAGTAGCTACAATAAAAATTTTACAACATTTTTCAATGTCTCTTTTGTTGAATACAATTTCTCAATTCTTCTTTAGGTTGTGCACTGAATTTAGTGGAAGGTGTGAATGGTGGGTGATTGACAATGTTTATATGTGTAATGTAGATGGGTTTGGACAAGATATATATGTTGTCCACACGCATTCTTATTTTGCAACCTACTTTTAATCACTATTCTATCTTGTAATTTGTGAAATGGTGTATGAAACATTACTCTATCTTGTAATTTGTGTATTGGTGTTTGAAAAAATGAGCTTGTTATATGTTATTTATGGCTTGTTGAAAGCTCGTACCATTCCAACTTTGACACAACCTTTTGCAATATGCATCCCCAATTTCTTCTATAGAAAAACATCCCCTGTCTTTTATGTGCTTAGTAGAATTGAAGGAACACCTTGTAAAGATCCCTTATGTAGGCATCTTCTTAACTTTTGGTGTAACGCCTCAAATTAGGGGTTAGCATATTAAGCAAATTTAGTCCGATTATGTTCTTTCTCTTTGACATTTTGGCATGCATTCATGGCATTTGCTGGGTATTGGGACAAGTCAACCGCAGTGGCCAAAGGAGTCTGCGTTTTGTGTCGTTCGACTATGTATTTTGTTTAGTTTATTTGGGCCTGTAAATATTCTTTGGAAATTCTGAGATATATTATATGTGTGTTAATCTTAGATTTTAAAACTGCATGTGTGATCATTTAAAATGAGATGTATTATGGTGTCAGTGGACGTAGAGGTATCAACCCCAACAATTGAAGCAGAGCATCCAAATTGTTCTTTAATTTAGAAATTTTACGTTCCAACCTCTCTAGCTAAAAATGATGCTTATGATGGATTTGTGGAACTAGAAGAAAAATAGACAATCCTCTTATTGTGTTAGTGATGAACCTTTATAAGGGGGTTACATGGTACAAAACAAAATGCTCTATTTTGTTGCTCAAGGAACCTCATCCTACTTAATCAAACCCTGTTTAACGGTTCCATCTCATAGACCATATGCATATTAGTGTCAGTCATATAAAAATTTGAGATTATTAGCCAGATGAGTAATAAGGAAACCAAGACAAAAATTATTATTAGAAGAGATAATAGTGTGAAACTACATCATGAACTAAACACCTAAATTAACGTGTACTTTGTGTACCATACACCAAATAAGAAACAACTTAGCTTTAGTGCAAGTATACATTATGACCTCTCTTTCAAAATAATTTAAAGCCAAGAAACATTGTATATCAATCCATTCAAGCTCATTAAGATCACTACCCTTAGATTTACTTCAATGATAAACCATCAGGTTAGAAGACAATGATTTTGACACTCTAGAAGAATTAAAATCACTATACTCCACTACAGATTTTTTGTACCGAGCCGAATTAGCATATTCCTTATCTATCAACCCTAAGGCCAAATTAAATTCAGTGGTGCTGTTGGACCCCGAACTTTTTCTTGGAAATTTGATTTATTAAATGAAATTAAATGAGAAATTATAGTATGATTTCTTGAAATAAATGAAAAGTATAAAGGAATCTATGAGCAT
>JAOTAZ010000220.1:16052833-16066961 GCA_025629785.1 Erythroxylum oxycarpum | reverse complement strand
AAAACTAGGTGTAGCAAATAAACTATAAATCATATCATACATTTGTTATTTTTAAATTGTCAAGTATGCATTAATTTTAAAAACTAAAATATCGACAAACTTAGTTTGCCAGAACCTAATTCGTAAATAATAGAAAAAACGCCGAGAAAGTTGTGGACCCCACTAAACCCCGTCCAATCATCTTCTTTTTTCACTGCTTATCCTTCTGATGCATCCAGTGGGAATGTTCTCTGGGGTTAAAAGCTTTTGTTCTAAACGAAAGAAATTAAAGAAGAGAAAAAAAAAAAAAAGAAATTGAGAAAAAAGAAAAAAGTGTGCCCAAAATCCCCACAATTGATTTCAGGAGATCTTCAATGTGGTCCCCCGTTTAACCTGACCAAGATGTCCTTTTGACCTGCTTTGACCGTATATCATATTCCCTATTAACCAATCAGAAAGAAAGAGGTGGTGGTCGGAGGGGGTCCACTGACTCTTCTTTCTTTGATGAGATTCCCTTGTAGCATATAATCATCATAATAACCCCTGCTTCTCCTGCAACACACCTTTTACTTTAACCAGAATCCACAGCTTCTTTTTCTTCTCTTCAATCCCCGCCCAGACGTGTGTGTGTGTCTTTGAGAACAAGTGACAGATAAACGTAAAACTTTCTTTTAAAATTTAAATTCTGGTGAATAAACCAGAGAGACTGTTATATATGATAGGCCTATTGGTTTTATTGCCGGTGTCCTAAGCGTCTAACTACCACCTACATGGAAGACGTCGAGAAAGATGATTCTATATATTCTAGGGTCTAGGAACAGCTTCTTCTTGATAAGATAAAACACTTGATATCTTTAATTCAATTATTCATAAGCTTTTTTGCTTTATATGTTCTAAAAGTTACCACCTAAAGTGAAGTGGGGTTTCTGTGTTCCTCTCAAACAACACATCTGAAGCAGGGCCAACAGCAGTAGGGCACTGCTCTTCTGATAGCTACAACATTGCCAAACTGGTTAACTAGAGCTGTCCTTGTTCAACTGAACCCCATTTTCACTTTCAGAAAGCAGAACTTGAAGCACCTTTTTGGCCTCTCCAATTCAGCACCGCGGGGTGGGCGTTCCACCTTTTGAGTCCAAGGGCTGGTTTCTTATGAACTATCTGAACTCGGAAATGGCTATCTTACAAGCCTGTAGCTCAGAGATATACTTCTTTGGCCCTGCGTTAAAATAAAAGAATTTACTTTCAGTTCTACTGTAGTCTTTGAAAATTATTAACGAGAAACGCTGGCATTGTAGTAGTAATAGTACTAATAAACTATGAGTTTTGTCAATGCGGGTGTAAGTTTGAGCCACATAAATTTGCTACAAGAAATGGCGATATATGAACGCCCCTTCAAATGAACTGGTTTCCACTGAAACCAATCAATAGTTTGTCAATTTGAACTAATTCATGCAACTTATAGCATTATATATAGACAGCGACCAAGCCACTGACACAAGACTTGTTTCTCATGATCACATATTGGATTGTGAAGTACTGAGATTTGGTTGTGCCTCAGCTTCAGTTCTATTTTCCCCTTTTTCCGGGCAAACTGGTCTTATGAACTGTCCATTAGACAAGCATGCTACAAGATGGATAGGCAACGTGTAACTCCTAGGTTACACGATGAAGCTTCTGATATTACCATATTACCACAATTTGGGCTGAAGATTTATGGATTAGTTTCTCAGACAGCCACCGTTAGTACGTCTAATTAACTTGACATCGAAGTAAAATGAATCCTAGTGAAGTAATAGACTGAGAGACCATCAATGCTAGGAATTATACCCAACAGCAACTATGATTATATTCTCTGCAAAATGTTTGGATCAACGTCACATCATCGTAACCTTAACCAAGGATCATGACAAGCGGTAAGAAATCAAGTACTGATTAAGTACCTTGGTTTATACGCGACAAAACCTTAACTTTTTTTGAATTAGGATGCCGCCCTTGTGAACTTCCGGCTTTCGTTAGGCTATTAAGAAGCGCAAGTTAGAACCTGCAAATGTATTTATACCATGGGCTAATACACATGGGAATATGCTTGGCTCCTCATACGCCATCCACGGAGGCCGTCGATACTCCGATGGGCTCTGCAAATGGCATACAGGGAGCCAGGCACATAAGATATGTACGCATGATATCATATGACATTCTTGCACATGAGCATTTTTACTTATGGATATGGCCATGTTCATATGTAAGGCACACGTAAGCAAATGAATAAATGAGAGTTAGATAGATCTTATGCAAGCAAGCTGCCTGTATGCAATAGATGAATATCTCTACTACTGCTGCTGCTAGTCATCTCTTCTCCCCGGATGATCATTATCTGAGAAAGTTCAGATAGAGTGCAAGTCATTTGACGGGGAAGCGTAAGCATCAGACGTAGGGTAAAGAGACGGAGGGAGAAATAGATAAAAACGGAATGAAGGAGACGAAGAAAAGGAGAAACTTGGTATTTATGGAGGAGGAGAGAGAGATCTACGGCAAACGGAAACCAGGTCATAATCAAATGGGAATTTCAAACCCCACAAAACCATTACGGTTTGGCAAAAAAACAGGAAAAGCAGTGGCTAAACTCATGGAGGTTTGGCAAAAATTTTCGATGGGTGTTTTTGAGAGGAAAAGTAGCAAAAAGATGTGGGGTTGTGGATGGTTGCGTCCAAGCTTGCAACTAAATATAGACGCTCCCCATGAGAGATAGAGACAGAGGAAATGAGTATGGGGTTGTGTTACGAACCACCCAATTTCCTAAGGCTAACCCTGTGGTGTTTTGAAATCTCTTTTTCTGGGTCGTAAAGCAAAGGTTGCTTTTCATCTCTGGAGCTCTATTTGTCTGGGAGTGCTTGGAAACACATGGATTCTCTCTACCTCCCTACTTTCTTTCCCTTTATTTAAATAAAGTGAAAAAGGAAAGAAATACTCCATCATTTATATCATGTATCTTTTTTTCTTTTATCTTCTCCATCATCACTTCCTTCTTTAATCTTTCTTTCGTCTTTATACCGTGTCTTTACGTGTATCCACAAATAGATAACTTTACTACATAGTTTAGCAACTAAGATTCTTCCCACTCAACGCTTTCCTCTTTATGTCTAATGAAACATTAACTCGAAGCTTTGCGACCTATCTACCCTGCAATTTCTCCATTTTTGTTTCCCTCTGATGGTTTATGCAACTCAGACAAATTCTTGTTATTTATCGAGTGGCCGCCAAAATATATGGTAAAAACAGAATCAAGCTAAAGAGAAAGAAGTTAATTAGTTGGCTGTGGATTAGGACCAGAACATAATATAAATGAAATGATCATGCCTGTCAATGAAGTTGAACCTATAGCAAATAAGGTTAATTTTCTCTTCAACATGTACATTTGAGGAACCTGAAGCCCCGTCTCTGTCTCGATCAGTTTTGTTTTCTCTTTTGGTTGGATTATCCATATGGTTCTTACTTCACAGTAACTTTTAGTGTCCATTATGCATGATCGTAGCCAGCACAGTCAATAGCCCCATTTGCAGACGACCATGTAACCAAAAATTTTCATTGATGCCTGCAAACTTATTTGAATGTTCTATGAATAGTCAATGTCTTTGTAAGAATCTTATTTTTTTTTTCTGCCAAGAAGGGCCACCAATGGCATTTTAGGGTTGACATCAAAAACAAAAGTTGTCAGGTTCGTCTTGGGTGTCTCCCTGTCTTTCGTTGGCCTGAAAATGTATATTCTTTTGATAGATTGTGCAAGAAATTCAAAAATCAAGTTGTTTTAGATTCTCATATGGGTTTTTTGCTTTAAATTTGTTAATAATGTCTTGCATTTGTTGCAGTAATGAGATCTTTCTAAATTACTAATTAATAAAAAGAAACAGGTGACGTCTTCAAATTCGTTTGGGTCTATGCAAAACGCTAAAGTAATTAATAAAATTGTTTGTTACTCTTTCTACAACGTCGTTATATATCCTACGGGAAGCTTACTACAATGGCTACTTTATACAAAGAGCAAATCGTTTGGTCCACACGAACAACAATTACTAATTTATATCTGGTCACAACAAATTATAGCATATCATATATATGATACACCTAATTATAATTAACTTAGGAAAATCACTTTGATTAGAAAAGGTTCGGTTAGCTAGGTGAAACTATGTGCAATTAGATTTGATCTGAGTTAAAGAATTATATCTTTTCATTATATATAACATGACATAGCTGAATTCCATTAGTTGTGGCCACTGGCACGGTTGAATCATGAGCTGAATAATTATACCTTTATATCTTATCAGTTTGATACTTGATTCATTAGATGTTAGATGTATGTTGTCCTTGTTAATTCTGTCATTATGTGCGCTTCCATACAGAACAAATTGATGAACTAAGCATAGCTTTTTTCTTTTTCTTTTTCTTTTTGTTGTTTTCCATTCTTTTCATAGAGTCAAACTCGTCTTTTTATCAACAAGTCGACATTTCTTCGGTCTGGGGTTTGCGGATTCAAAACAAACCCCAAAATGAATGATGGAAGCCAAACGGGGAAGAGGAAGATTGTGTTACTTTATAAGAGCTGGGGCCCAGTTAAAGTAAATCTTTACTAAAGAAGCTTTTGATTTAGACTATTATATGATTACAAGAAAACGTACCAAGGACAGAACAGAAGATGCTTAGAACGTGACATACGTTAAAACATATGGTACCAAGTTGCCGACCAAATACTAGAGAATGAAATAGGAAGCTGATATGCACTTAGCACAAGTTTTGATCCCTAGCCATCAAACTCCAACGCCCTCAAGTGTAGGTCTATATTAGTATAAGAGACAAAGATATACGCACAGGTCAGATATTCAAGGCCATGAAAGGCATCTCTCCTCATGTAATTATTTTTTTTTTAAACTTTCTTTACGGTTCATATATATATATATATATATATAATTTTGTACACTTATAGCTTGCTTTTCCTCGATTTCAGTTAATTAACAGCCCACCCAACTAGTTATAATATTTTACATCCTAAATCCTTTTAAAGCTAGGACAGGTAGGTTTCCCCTCCGAGAGACTCCGACCAAAGCTTGCATTAACTAGTGGAGTTTGGATCAGAATTGTTGCTAACTTTAGTAGCTTTACACAAACTTATATACAATAGACTTCTTGCTTCGCTTCTCGCATGAGTTTTTTTTAATTAATTATTGGAACTAAATTAAAATAAGAACGTAAAGCTAATTGATTGATTAGCAAAGTTTAGTTGAGAGTCACTTGAGCCACCGACGAGGAGCACTAGAAGAGTCGTAACTCGTGTAAATCAAGGTATGCTATGGCGGCTTCGGAAACCAAAAAGGCCAAAGTCGGTTACATCCTCATAAAACTGACTTAATAAACAAAATAACAGCTCAGCTTTGTGCATAATAGAGCGTGAAATGCTGCAAAGTGCACAACATAGAATGCTTGTAATTAATGAAAGTCTATTTATATGACTGGAAACTGCGAGACATAGTGGTTGATTAAAACAAATTATTAGGTTGGAAGTCCATGGTAAAACTGTAAATTATCAGGTTGAGAAATACTAACGACTTCCAACACTTTTAGGACCTAAAAATCTCAAAGTTTAACTACAAAAAAAAAAGTAATCTTGCGTTAGTAATTCTGAATTATTATTTTCCAATTATAATAATTCTGAAATATTTTGTATTAGAGCTTGTGATCGTCTTAATCATTTTTTACGATAAATAATATCAGGGCTGTACTCGACATTGAAGAGACGTATAATTTTGAGTCGAAATTTCCAGGCAAATAGGATCTGTGCTTTACATTCATGATCAAGTAGTCAAATCTGATACTCTTTCTGCAAGAGATAAATACTGTTGTGCATTAATAATGCCATTTATAAATGTTTTGGCGATGGTCTTGAGTTTCTTTTCTTTTTTCGTTTTTTGACCAATCCTTTATCGTCTCATGACGACAACATTGGATATATTTCCATCTGTTGTGAGATATAAGTGAACGGTATTAAATAAATATGAGCCAGAACTGAGCTGCATGGCTTCTTAAATTCATATTTGTCTCATTCAAGCACGCACCTTATCGTAATTAGGATAAATATTATAAAATTTTCGCTTTGGATAGCCATAATTATTTTTCCATCATACAGTTGGGAAACAATAACACAATTTTTTAAAAGATCAACTAAATATCAATAACAAAACCACTCTAACTTCAACCGGTAAATCGGTACAAGAATAAGAAATTTAGCAATCAAACAAACACTAAGACTTATATAGAAAACCGACGAAAAAACTACAGACTAAACCAATGAATAACTCCAATAAACTCAAATAAAGATTTACAAAGTTGGATCTTTCACCCCACAACAACAAATTGTTTTACAAGGTTTTAGGATTGGAACAAAAATTGATATCAATGTGCTGTCAATTAGGTGTCTTGCCTCTCATTCTCTCTCTAAGAGTGCAAGTTTTGGTCTTGCCGTGGATGTGCATGGTGAGTTTTGTTTATTGTTTCTACGTTGCTTTTTCTTATCTCTCTTGTTAGTTTCATGGAATCAGTATTGCAAAAGCTCTCTATCCGAGAGAAAGAAGGCACTGAATTCGTTATTTCCTTGGAGGATATTCAGAGGGAGGAAATCAATTATGAGATGTGCTTGCTGGGTAAATTGGTTGGGGAAAGAATGGTTAACGCAGAGGCATTCAAACGAACAATGTTGAGCTTGTGGTGACCCATGCGAGGGGCGTATATTAAACCGATGGGGGAAAACAATCTTTATATAATTCAGTTTTATCACCATGTCGATTTAAAGAAGATGCTAGCCAGTGGTCCGTGGTCTTCTAACAAATGTATCTTGCTAGTTCATCAATGGAAGTAAGGGGAGAACCTAGTGAATATTGACTTCATCCACACAGATGTCTAGGTACAATTTCATGGTATCCCATTGGGTCTTGCTTCTGAGGCTCTAGCACGAAACATAGGAAACCTGATGGGCACTTACTTGGACTATGACGCTGCTAATCGCCGAAGTTCATGGAATGGCTACATGCGTGTCCGAATTAGGCTAAACATGGAAGAGCCGTTGATGAGGAAGAAGAATATAAGAAAACAAGGAGCTACTTCGACGGAGATAACGTTCATCTATGAACGATTGCCACTGGTTTGCTACATCTGTGGTATAATTGGGCATAGCGAAACCAACTGCATTAAATTGCTGGAAAATCCAGAGGGGGAGCACTGCCGGGAATGGCCGGAGGAAATTTAGGCAGAAGTGAGAGCCCGCAATGTACGAAAATCGGTGCAATGAAAGCGAGATCCTAGGAACGAAATTGACGTTGATTTTGCAACAAATCTGAATCACAAATCTTTTCCTTCGGTAGCTCAGAATCCCCACAGAATAGGAAACAATTTTTCATTCTATCCCAAAAAGATAACATTGAAATCCACTGCCAATTCTAGACCACACGTGGGCTATATTCATCTTGATTTTAGTGGAGACAATCCCGAAATGTCATTTTTTAATACATTTCTATTAGAGAAAGAATCTTCAATCACGACTATTGAGGAGTGCAAAAAACAACCCCGTCAAGGAAACACAAGCATCACTGTTGTCGAAGAGATGAATACAGATGCCCAGATTCCATCCAACTCACCACACCGATTACTAGTGGCCGGTCTTGCTCAGTAGACCTGCCAAGAGCCATGGGTTTTATTGCTTGGAATTGTCGTGGAGTAGGCAACCATCAGAAAGTTTGTTCTTTGAAGGATTTAGTTAGGATTAATAAGCCTTGCATTCTATTTTTAAGTGAAACACTTGGGACTTCGGTTAAGATTGAAGAAATAAAAATTATGTTGAAATATGATTTCTGTTTTTGCGTTGATCGGCTTGGCCGCAGTGGCGGCCTAGCCATGTTTTGGTTAAATAATGTCTCAGCTACTATTACCGGTTACTCAAATAATCACATAGATTTAGTTATTGACGACTCGATTAACCCCAAATGGCGACTTACAGGTTTTTATGGTTACCCAGAGTCTAATCGAAAACGCGCTAGTTGGGAGCTTCTGCGCTCCCTTACTCGACTCCACAATATTCCATGGGTCTGCTTTGGATATTTTAACAATTTACTGTTCGTTAATGATAAGCTGGAACGAGTGGACTATCCTAGTTCGTTGGTGGAAGGATTCCGGCAATGCATCACGGATTGTAATTTGGTGGATGTTCCGTTACTTGGGTTCGACTACACGTGGGAACGAGGAAGATATTCAGGTTCTCTCATGTTGGAAAGATTAGACCGTGCGTTTGTTTACAAATAATGGATGGATATTTTTCCTTTTCATAAGTTACATAATTTAGTGAGCCCTACTTCGGATCACAACCCGATTAAACTGGTGGCTATGAGTAGAATTCCTATTAAGAGGACCTACCGGTTTAAGTTTAAGAACAAATGGCTAACGGAGGATGGATTTGTTGAGTTTGTTTCTGGCTTCTGGAGGGCCAATGGTCACATGAACATACTTTCTCACCTAAAGGAATGTGGCATCAATTTGCTTAGGTGGCAGAAGCACCACGTGAATAATTTTTCAGAAAGCATAAAAAATATCAAGCGAAATATGGAGTTCTCTTGTCAACAACATCAATTTGCTTTGTTCAAGGTTCAAAAAGCTGCTCTTAATCGTGTTCTAGCACAGGAAGATATTTATTGGATGCAACGGTCGAAGAAATTCTGGATGTAATACGGGGAGGCAAACTTGAAATATTTTCATGCACAAGCTTCGAAAAGGAAAAGACTCAATCAAATTACCTCACTTCATGGTGATAATGGGCAGCAGGTAGTGGACGATGAGGGGATCGGTAACATTATTCTTGACTATTTCAAGAACCTCTTCTCAGACTCGGGTGGTACGAAGTTTGGAGATTTTGCGAATGTCACTTCGGTGGTTAATCAGGAGGACAACGACCATCTTTTACCTCCTCTATGCTATGAGGAGTTCAAAATAACAATGTTTGAAATGCACCCGGATAAGGCTTCGGGACCGGACGGTATGAATTCGGCGTTTTTCCAAAAGTGCTGGCATATAATGGGGGCTGATGTTTTTGAAAATTGTCGTTCTTGGATGGAGGAGGGTGAGTTTCCGGCAACTCTCAATGACATGACGATAGTGTTGATCCCTAGAAAAGATAAGCCTATATGTATGAAAGACCTTCGACCCATTGCTCTGTGTAACGTCATCTACAAACTCATTGCTAAACTGATTGCGAACCGACTTAAATGTATTCTCCCAAGGATTATATCTCCCATGCAATTGGCGTTTGTCCCCGGACAACTCATCACTGACAATATCATGGTGACTTTTGAGATTATACATTACTTGAAGAATAAAGGGAAAGGAAGGATTGGGGAAGCAGCTCTTAAGATTGATATTAGTAAACCTTATGACAGGGTAGATTGGAGATATCTCCAGTTTATGTTGTTAAAGTTGGGTTTCGATAGCAAATGGGTGGAGATTGTTATGGCTTGTGTCACTATCGTGAGGTATTCGGTGGCGTTTAACGGCTTTGAAGTAGGATCGATTATTCCAAAGCGTGGGCTGAGGCAGGGCGAACCTTTGTCCCCTTATCTGTTCATTTTAAGTGCTGAGGGTTTATCGACGTTACTAAGGAAAAACGAGGCTCGAGGGGATATACATTGGATCTTTATTTGCTATAGAAGCCCTAGTGTTTCGCATCTTTTGTTCGCAGACGACAATTTCCTTTTCTTCCTAGCAAATATGGTCGAATGACAGAACATTAAGAGGATCCTAGCCATCTATGAAGCAGCTTCAGGACAGGCCATCAACTTTCAAAAGTTAGGCATAATGTTCAGCTCCAATACGCTCCCTTCTGATCGAAACACGGTGGCAACTATTGTAAGAGTCAGCACTCCTATCGATCATGGGAGATATTTGAGTCTTCCCTCTCTCGTCGGCAGAAGGAAAAAGCAAGTCTTTGCTTTCATTAAGGATCGTCTGAGAAAACGTATTGCGAGCTGGAAAAACATAATGCTATCTAAACTAGGAAAGGAAATTGTCATCAAGACTATTGCACAAGCTCTGCCTGCGTATTGTATGAGTGTTTTTCTTATCCCTCGAGGCACATGCCACGAATTATAGAGAATGATGAACTCTTTCTGGTGAGGGTCAGGCACTAATAACAGAAAGCACATCCATTGGACAAGTTGGGACCGGCTTTGTGTTCCTACAAAATATGGAGGTATGGGGTTCCGAGATCTTTACTGTTTTAACTTAGTTATGCTTTGTAAACAAGCTTGGCATTTTTTTTGCGTTTCCTGACTCTCTCCCAAGTAAAATTTTTAAAGCCAAATACTTCTCCTTATGTAGTTTTATGGAGGCAAGCGATCGCACCAATTCCAGTTTCATCTAGAAAAGTATTTATGCGGCCAAGGACATTTTGCGTCATGGGGTTCGATGGAGGGTGGGAGACGGAGCCTTGATTAAGGTTTTTACAGACCCATGGATTTCTGAAGCAAACAACTTTTACGTTACCTCCCCATTTAACTCGGAATTTGGAAACATTAAGGTGTGCGACTTGATTAAGGAAGATGGATCTGGCTGGGACGTACAAATGTTTGAAGGACTGCTTACTCCTTATGATGTGTGTCGGGTTTCAAAGATCCCAAATGCTATATTAAAACTCCCTGATCAGTTGGTTTGGCACCATAGTCTGGATGGATCATACACGGTAAAAATTGGTTATAGAATGACACTTACTTTTTATACTGACATTATCAGTCTGTTCGTGAATGGTCCTTGGAATCGCTTGTGGAATCTGGCTCTTCCTCCGAAGATCAAGGATTTTAATTGGCGTTGCATCCGTGATTTTCTTCCCTATAAAGATCGCCTTCGCAGGAAGGGAATAATGCTTAATACCGCATGTGATGTTTGTGGTCACACAGAAGACATGGATTATGTTTTAATGGAATGTTCAACAGCTGAAGTAGTATGGTCTTCGATGGGTTGGCGTCGCCCAAGCAATGGAATTGCATCCTTTGTAGAGCACATTTTAAGCACCCAGTCGTCTCCTGGTATTGAACATATGATGACGATGCTGTGGAGTGTATGGTTTCACCGTAATCTTCGAGTGTGGTAAGGGAAGACTAGCTCCCCTCGGACGGTAGCTAACTTTGCTGATAGCTTTCTAAAAGATTGGCAAGAGGTGCGGGAGATTTTTTAGAAGGCTAACACCAGGACTGGAGTTTCAAGAGGTAACATTTCCACCTGGGTTAGGCCCTAGGAAGGCTATTTAAAATGCAATGTGGATGCGGTTGTTTTTAGAGACAAGAATGCCACGGGATTTGCCGTGGTGCTTAGGGATGGTCGAGGATATTTTGTGGCTGCTTTATCAGGTCACTATCTTGTCATGTATGATCCAGTTCTTGCTGAACTTATGTTTACAAGGGAAGCTTTATCTTAGTTAAAAGTTTTGACAAGGTTATTGTGGAGTCTGATTGTTTGTCGTCTGTTCAAACAATTCTAGTTCTTTCATCACATCGTTTTGAGATTGGAATTTTGGCCCTTGACTGTCTGTCATTCAAGCGACATTTATTTCACTTGTCCTTCTAATGGACGTGTAGGATTGCCAATAAGGCGGCTCATTCACTAGCTAGGGTGGCCTTATTACACGCAAATCCACATTTCTGGAATGTTCGTCCTTCTTGTTTAGATTCCATTTTAAATTCAGATAATTCTGTTGCTCTTGTCGTTGATGGAGAAAGGCTAGTAAGTTCTGGGTGTACGGGGTAAGCCTGTTGGCTTGGGTTAGTTTTAATGCCTTTTCAGTCAATGGTTGTTTTGCGCTAGTAACGTTTACTTTCCAAAAAAAATGATATAACAATCAATAAATTCTGAAACGAATCCCAAAAATAATAAAAAAGGATAGAATATAACACTACTTATCCTCTTTCTGTTTTATATCACAAAATAGGTTTTTCTGCATCGTATACAGTCACGTACATAGCCTTGTAAGAGACCATGTCTCTTTAACACTGTCTCTCTTGCAGATGTACATGGTCATTGAGAGATACATGGTCATCACACACAACCTTGTCTGTCATGAACATAAGTGTGTACACGACCGTGTATGTCTTTAATCTCCATGTCCTTCTTCATAAGGTTTTAGAGACTTACACAATTAATCCACAGGGTTATGTAAGTAAAGATACATATGTGTGTCACTCTACACGAGCTTGTATGCTTAAACGGATGATATACACATTTGTGTAAGTTAAGGACATTGACATATAGCACCCTACTTGGCCATTTCTCTTCCTAAAAGAATTTCATCCATCTTGTTTTCACTTTTTTGTTATCCCCATGAACCATAAAAGAGTATATAATCATTGAAAGTCTCAAAATAAGGCTAAATATTCAACAATCTTGCACTTTAGTCCAATTATAGGGAAGACACGTTATTCTCCAATAGCTACTTAAGAGATATCTCAAGAAGCTTACTAGATGGCTCATGTTTGCTTCTGGAATATCTTTAGTCAATATATCTATTATGATGGCTACAATCTAAAGGAATTATATTGACAAAGAAAACAGATAGAAAACAACACCCAAATAATGCCCAACAGAAGTGATAATTTAAATGCAAGCACAAGTAAAAAAGACACAGGAACTTCAAAGGAAAATCCCAACACAGGGAAAAACCTCGGGCGGCAAGCCAGAAAAATCTTCACTATAAAGGAGGAGTACAAAAGCTCTTTTATAAATAAGGTGGTTAAACACTTATATTACTAGCCTTCACCAAGTAGTAACTTATATCTAAAAGCCACCACTAGACTCCTTATATAGGAGTTAAAGACAAAAAGCTTATATTGTATAGCTAATATGGGATAAGAAACATACATATAAGAGACCAAAGACTTAAGGTATATTTCCACAAACTATGTGGGATGAAGGCTAACTTACAAAATTAGGGCAAATATAACAATATCAACACCATTAATATTTGTATGAATCTTCTTCAACATAAATTATTGCTCCCTAATCACAAACCTTAAACCAATGATATTTTACATCAATATGTTTTACGCGAGAATGATACATAATATTCTTGCTCGAGTTAATAATACTTTGACTATCACAAAATACTACATAGTTTTTTTGTTTCACATCCAATTCTTGAAGCAACCTTTTCAGTCAGAGCATCTCCTTACAAGCTTCACTATAGCTACGTACTCTACTTCAGTCATAGATAAAGCCATACACTTTTGTAGCTTGGATTGCCATAAGATGGCTCCCCTAATAAACTTGAACAGAAAACCTAAAGTGAATTTTCTTCCATCAAGATCTCCAATCATATCTGCATCCGTAAAACCTTCTAGAGTTGGCTCACTATCACCAAATTTGAAAAGAATCTACTCACTATTCTAACAATTTGTGTAATATTTAGCCTTGTGCACATCATTACATACATCAAAGACTTTATTATATATGAGTATGGAACAGAAAACATATCTTCTTTCTCCTTTTTTGTTGAGGGAAATGAACATTTACTCAACTTAAATTGAGGTGTCAATGGCTTGTTAACTGGCTTGGCATGCTTTATATTGAACCTTTCTAGCACCCTTCAATATATCTCTCCTGAGATAACCACAATCCCCTACTCTTCTATCCCAAGTTATCTTCATGCCTAAAATTTGCTTTGCAGGTCCCAAATCTTTCATACCAAAAGATTTAGACAAATCTTACTTTACGTTTTTCTTCCAATATCTTGATCCATAATTAGCATATCATTAACATATAAATGAAGAATGATGAAGTTCTCACTTGTGAACTTCTTGAAATAGACACAAGCGTCAACGTAAGTTTATTTGTAATTATGATTATTTATAAAAGAATCAAACTTTTGATACCACTGTCTTGGAGCTTGATTTAACCCCATATAAACTTTTCTTTAACTTATAGACTATATTTTCCTTATCTTTTGTTGGACCCCGATCCTTAAGTGGCAATTTAGAGATATGAAATGAAATTCAATAAGTGTTTTGTATATGAATTGTGTTTATAGATGTTTTGTGCCTTAAGGAAAATTGATGAGAAAAGATTTGAGGACTTT
>JAOTAZ010000220.1:15967236-15979803 GCA_025629785.1 Erythroxylum oxycarpum | reverse complement strand
GGATGTTGACATTGGTGGCAATGAGCCTCCTGTGTCAAGCTTTCCTCCCGTAGATATAAAAAAGGATAAAGGATGTAAGAGCAGTAAAACCAATAGTTCAAACAGTTCTAGTGGTAAAATTAAGTTGTTATAAAATTAAGTTGTTATCCTTTAACCATATTTGTTTGTTTTTCCAAGATGTCCCAGTTACATGCCTAATGGGATTTTTAGAAGTAATATTGTTTTTTCATTTGAGTTTTGTGTAGCTTATCGATATTCTTCAATGATTTTGTCTCCATTGAGTTTTCATTCCTTTCTAAGAAAAAATTACTGATCTTTATTTCCTTTTTTTTTCTTTTCTTCTTTTGTTGGTTCTACTTGTTTTCAGATTCAGTCTGCGGTGATTCCGTGGAAAGTGGATGTGATGAGGCAAATGTTTCAAGCCCTGCAATGGCGTTAAAGGTGCTGATAATTTTAATATATTTTACTAGATTTTGGGACTCTAGTTGTTGTGCTGGACAGGACGTATATCATAGTTTGGTAATGGTTAAGATTGTTTGATTTTTTTCCTGTTCATTATTGTCCTTTAGTTTCCTGAAACTTTGGATTCTGGAACTCAATTAGACAATAAAGTCACTATTCCTCACAAGTTGGATGGTGAGTACTTTATGCAGAGTGGCCTATTTCCCCATCTGTCTTGGCTAATTTTTTGTTAGTGCAGAAAGCCGCATGTTTATTTAGAAGTGGGCTAGAGAATATGTGGCCATCAGCTCTTTGCTTTCATGTGATTCAATATAATTTCATTTAACAGGACGATGTAAAATTTGTGGCATTGTTTGTTTCAATACCTCCATTACTTTCTCGGAAGTTTCGTTTGTATACTTTTACTTTTTTATTTAAGGTTTTGGATTAGAGTGGCCTATTTCCCCGTCTGTCTTGGCTAATTTTTTGTTAGTGCAGAAAGCCGCATGATTTTTTTAAAGTGGGCTAGAGAATATGTGGCCATCAGCTCTTTTGCTTTCATGTGATTCAATATAATTTCATTTAACAGGACGATGTAAAATTTGTGGCACTGTTTGTTTGAATTCCTCCATTACTTTCTCGGAAGTTTTGTTTGTATACTTTTTACTTTTTTATTTAAGGTTTTGGATTAGGTTTGGGGTGAGTCCTTTGGGAGTGTCTTCTGTGATTCAACATTGAAGCTGCCATTGGTCCGTCGTCATCGATTTAGAATATGTTTCCACCTATGTCAATGGAAAGGGTGAGAAAAGTGATTGCGATCAAATGGACCCTTTCCTGTTGTAAATTTCGTATTGACTGAGTCTGTATAATGCTGGAAGATTTCAAATAAACTTGCTTTTTTACTGTTAGATTTTTTTAAAAATTTTTATTCTTTACACTTTCTTGATGTTTTATATAAACAATCGTTTGTAAGTTTATTTGACAAAAGCTGACAATAAGCCCCTAATTATAAATCAAGGGTCGAACAGAGTGCATTGTTCTGCTATTATTTCTTATAATAAACAAAAATGAAAAAGATCAACTGAAATGAGGTCTCTACTTTATGCTTCATATGATACTTGTTTGTAGTTTCTAATCCAATATAATTCACAGAGTCTGTTGGCGATTTGGAACAGCTTGGACAGAGTTCCCAGCTGAAGCAAAGCTCCAAGAAATCAGATTCCTGCCAAGATTGTAAGTTTCAGAAGAATGCATTTAAAGTTGGTTTGCTACTTGTTTTGGGTATTACATTTGCTACTTATTTAGGGTATCACATCAATAATCTTTTCTCTCATGAATGATCTAGTTGAAAGTGCTCTAAATGAGAGGCAGGTCTTCCCTCAGAACGTTTACAGGGAGGCTTTGTTGAAGAAACGTTTTGCTGATACAATTTTAAAAGCTCGAGAAAAGACGCTTATTCAGGTCAGCAAAATTTGTGTCTACAAGAAATGTATACTTTCTTTATGTCCATTTCTAACAAGTGTTGCAAGTTTATGCCCTGATATCTATTTTATCTCTACTGGAACCAGGATGACAAGGGAGATCTAGAGAAACTGAAGCGGGAGAGAGAACTTGAACTGCTAAACAAGAAAGGTTCTGAACTGGAGATTGTTTTTCTACAATGCGCATCATATTTGAGTGGTTCTGTTGAAACAAATGTGCATGTGTGTACATACTAATATGTCCAATTTGCCTAGAGTAGAACAATATTACTACCATCCTCAATGAGTACGTAAATGTTCTAAACTTCAAGTTCATCCAGTCCTGCCAATTGCCTCTATAAGTTTGTTAATCCTTTGCTCTTTTCTTTATTACTGTCCCTATGTTGCTTTATTGTCAGTGGTGGCTAATCTTGCCACAAATTTTGAAGGTTCTGAACAAAATATGGTCTGTGGCCCTCAAGTATCACTTCCACATGCCTCCATTCTATACACTTGTTCTCCGTTCGCTAGCATCCCTGGAAGGTAAGTTATTGAGGACCATGTATCTAATTATCTTCCAAGGAAATATGCATGTTCTTAAAATGTAGATATGGGAATGACACTCATGATACTGTTGAAATTTATACAGTTTATATTATTATACTTTTTATTTTCATAATTGAGATTTTACAAAACCAGATCAACTGTTACTGCTATTGGTCTTGCTGCTGAATATCGTTCCATTTCAAAATTTGATTCCAAAGTCCATGCTAATACAACAAGTGATCTAAGTACCAGATTCCTTTAGAAGTTCATCCGTGAAACTGTGGAGGTAAAAAGAAATACATATGGGCAGAGGGCTTATATTTTTGACATGGGAATGAATAAGAGCTTATTGTAATTAAAGTAAAAGATGCACTGGTTCAGGTCTTGTTGAGAGAGAGAGAGAGAGATTCCAATGTCTCATACTCAATACTTGTAAAGGTCTTATATTGTAATTTCTAGAAGCAGGAGCCTTTTTGTAGAGGTATAGTAAATTGAGCCAATTCTGTTTGCTGCCATTTTCTTTTTCAGGTTTGGCAATGCAGACCCTAACTTTAAGACCTTTGAAGATGCATACCCATATGTTGTGAAGAAACTACTCACTGAGAATTCAGCTGAAACAAGGAAAATCCTATATTCGGTATAGAAAATGTGGATATTACATGTTGCAGTTAATATTAGAAATCTAAAATATCAAAATGAATCATTAGTTAGGAGTTCACTTTTGATGAATAGAGATGATATCTTCAAGATTATGATTTGATTGCATGGCTATGATAGATGGTCAAATGGTCAAACATTGACAATGTCACAGTTCATTTTCCTTACATAATGTAATGTTCTGGGCATTGACTGATTTTTTGTTTAAAATTCAGGTTGTTCTTAACAGAAGGAAAGAATTGCAGTGGAGTAGGCTTTCTCTTTTCCTAAGAGTAGGTTCAACTAGGTAAATGAAGATCAGCCTTTATTTGATATAGCATTATCTAGGTCTTTGTCCCTAGTTTCTGATGGACTATTAGTGGGAAACATAATTGCTTTAACTTATATGACATAGAAGATATGCTGATGCAAAAAATGGTCCTTTCAGATTCCAAGTTGGCCTTTTCCATTCTGTTACCCATTTCAGAGTCTCACTTCATTTGTGGTCCTCTGATGTTCATGCAATCACCAATTTTCTGCAGGAAAGCCTTCAGCCCAGTGACAATATCGAAAAGTGAAAGTTCTGTTGATTGTTTGCCAAATAAGTCCAGTGGTGTTCTCGACATTGCAAACTTGATCTTGCGGATTTTAACATCTAGAGATGGTATTGTGCTGAGGAAACTTCTGATGACTGCAGTGAGTGTCTTTTGAACTATAATCTTTTATTTTGATGTCCTGTTATTGTTACTTCACATTTGTTTTGCCGGATTCTAGGTTAATTTGGGAGTGAAGAGATAGTGCATTCCTCTTGTTGGGCTTTTTCTGAACTAGATTATGGACCTGTAGATTATGTTTCTTCTGACCTCAGATGGACTTATTTTGCATCTCATTGAACAGGATGGAGCTTCATTGGTCCGAGCAATGGTTTCCAAGGATGCAATTATTTTCAGGAAGCAAATTTGCCAGGTCATTGCTGATATACTATCGCAGTGGATAATTCAAACTCTTGGACTAGGCACTGCAAGGACCCATTACAGTGTCCCAATAAAACACACTCTTGAGCCTGGAAACGAAGAGCAGGGCCAATCTGTTGGACTCTCAACAAATTTATATGATTTTCAATCTATTTTGAGAGATCGACGGCTGAAAGTGATATTTACCAGGATACTAAATTCTGCAAGGAAAGATCCCATGCTAATGCTCAAATTTTATTGGACCTCTTTTGTTATTTTTGTCAGAGCTACAGCATTGGCTTGTTATCGGGTTATTCTCTCTTTTTCGGAAGCCTATATTGGCCCCTTAATTCTTTCTCCTAAGAAAGTGGCAATTAGTGGCTGAATTACTTCACTCATGAGCCTCATCAGTAGAAGATGTAGCTGAATTAGAATTGTTCGCATCAACTTGAAGATCTCAAAGTTGAGATTTTATCGACGGCTTCGAAATTTGCTTATACTTAATTTTGGTAATGGAATGCATGGCAAGCTGTGGACGGGACAATTTACTGATTCAGGGATTCATGGCAGAGTGTGGAAAGTATATACCCTAAATGTTCTGTAGATAGCTGCCGCTGTTGCCACTGGTGACGTGAAATCCATATTTGATTTACTGAACATGTAAGCTTGTAAGGGCTGGCGGATTATACAAGCATTTTGTTTTTGTATTACTCGGGATACTGTTGTATAGGAAGCTGATGTACAGAATTGTAGATTAGTTAATAATTTAGTACACCTTTGTATTTACATGAACTGAAACAAAAAGAAAGCTGAAAATCCAGTTCATTCCTTTCTATCTATGCGTTGAAAATGTATTGGGTCTTGAGTGAACTACAAAAATCACAGGCTGGTCTTCTCTTCATTATTTTCAAGTATTTATGTTTTTGGAGTTAGCTGAGTCTTGAAGTTTGAAGGGAGCATATAAGGTATTAATTGTTCAGAAGTTGTGACATGGATCTGTACATGCTTGACATTTACCTAAGAAAGTATACTTCAAGGGAGCATATAAGGTGTTAATTGTTCAGAAGTTGGTGACATGGATCTGTACATGCTTGACATTTACCTAAGAAAGTATACTTACAGTTTTCCACTGATGATCAACCACCTACAGATGAGAGTGGAATTGCAAGAGATGAAAATGGAGATCTTCATAACTCGGATTATCCTGAAATATTGCTGGTCAGTGTTCTACTTACAGGTGTAAAATCAGAGAACACTTATTTTTCTTACTTCGACAGAAAATACATAAATAAATAGTTAATACTTCAACCTAGAATAGGAAACACAATTGATAATTTCCTATTTCACAACTTCCTATTTTATCACTTACTAAAAACATCCAATGCACCCTACATAAAATTCAGTCCATATACATTCTTCCTAAGAGCCTATATACAAAACACTCCCCTCAAGCTAAAGCATATAAATCATATGTATCAAGCTTGTTACATATAAAGTCAATATGAGAACCTATGAGAGTGGTCAAGATATTTGCTAGTTGATTGGTTGAACTGACATGACTAGTAGTAATGCCATTAGATAAAATTTGCTCTTGAGTAACAATCAATTTTTATGTGTTTGGTTGTTAGAAGCAATATGGAGAACAACTTGATTATCACAAAATACATTCTTCTGTGATACTTTTGCAAACTTTAACTCTTAAACTAATTGCTTCAGCTACGTAATCTTCCTCCTCCGTTGCTTTGATAGCTTATTCGGGTAATTCCAGAGCATGCCTCACTTAGTCTTTCCCTTGGGTAGTTGATTTTGGTGCTTATGATCGTATTTCTGTTAATAATAGTACTACATCTTTTTCCCCTGTTACTTTAGCTAATGGGACTCAAACAGTTGTTAAAGCTATGAGTTCTGCTCAACCACTTCCATCCTTGAGTTTGGATTATGTTCTTTATATTCCTAATTGGCCCTTTAATCTTGTATCTGTCAGTAAAATTACACGATCTTTAAATTGTTCTATCACCATTAATGAAAATTTTGTTGTTATACAGGATCGCAACATGGGACAAATGATTGGCACAGAACATGAGTCACAGGGCCTTTATCATTTAAATCTACCTCCTTCACCTATAGTATGTGCTATTTCAGAGTCCAATTCTAATTCATAATTGTTTGGGTCATCCTAGTTTGTTGAAGCTTCAGAAGATGGTGCCTAGTTTACCTATTTTATCTTCTTTAGATTGTGAATCTTGTCAGCTTCGAAAGCATTCTTGAAGTTCCTTTCCAAAGTGTGTTAATAAACGACCAGCATCCCTTTTTGAGTTAGTTCATTCAAACATTTGGGGTCCTTTTTGTGTCTTTTCTATTTTGGGATTTCAATATTTTGTTACATTTATTGACGATTATTCTCGTTACATTTGGTTATTTTTAATGAAAGCTTTGATACCATGTAAAAATTAGAGAACACTTTTATTCTTCTTACATGGAAAGAAAATACATACATAAATAAATAGTTGATACTTCAACCTAGAATAGGAAACAATCAATAACTTCGTATTTTATCATTTAAGAAAAACATCGAATGCACCCTATATAAGAATCAGCCTATATACATTCTTCCTAACAGCTTATATACAACTCAACAATAGGAAGTAACAACTATCTATTTTGGAGTAGATCCATGAGTTAGATTTGTGTGTGAAAGTTAAACATAGATTTGTAATTGGAAATATTCAACGCTCAATGAAATTTTTGTTGAATATGGAAAATGGAAAAGAATTGATCGGTATAGTAATATCTTAGATCCTTAAAATCTATCTTAAAGGAGTTCGTTATGGCATTTCTTTATACATCCATCTGGAAGGAACTTTGGAAATAATTGTAGCATTTAGGGATGACAATGGGCTAGGCTCGACTGATCCAACCCAAGGCAACATGTTGAGATTAAACCCAACTTAAGATTGAATAATAAATTCTAGATAATCTACAATAGAAGGATTTAGAGGGAAAGAGACATAATAAGAGGTTGAAGAGAGAGAGAGAGAGAGAGAGGAATTTCTCTATTGATTAATTATGATGTTCTCCTATAAAGAGATTTTGTTACATAATAAAGGGAAGAAAACAATGATTAGCTGTACTAGAGGACAAGGGAGCAAAATCTTTCTGCCAATATTTCTGGCTAACAACTTTTTTGTCCATAAGCTAATAATAGAAAAAAACTACAAAGAGTAATAGAAAATAACATAATTAACTGTTGGCAAAATTACTTTAATACCCTTTTGTATGTATACTTAACAAACCCCCCATCTTATCCCCAATAATGGATAAACTATGGAAAATGGTGCTTTATATAATTTAGGTCTTCCTATGTAGAATTTGGTATCAATAGCTATTGAACATAAGTGTCACCCACTAGCAGGGTTTTAGTAGTAAGAACATTCTTAGGTTAGATTAGAAATTCACCATCTACTAAGTAAGGAAGTTTTGAAGAAATGAGGATGTGATCCCTAACCTTTTTCTTCAGAAAGGAGGTATGGAAAATTGGATGTATCTTATATTTAGAAGGGAGCTGGAGGCGGTAGGCAACTTTGTCAATCTTCTCGATGATATAATAGGGGACCATAGTCCTTTGGAGAAAGCTTCAAGGAGTTTTTGATAGCTAGGGAGAGTTGTCTGTAGGGTTGGAGTTTGAGATAAACCAGATCACATTGTAAATCATCTGAGAGTTTTGTGTTTGTCAGCAATCTGCTTCATTTTATTATGGTTTTTGCTAGTTGTTCCTTGAGATAAGCATTCATTCTTCTCAAAATTGGATAAATTCCTCCACTGCGGCAACTGATGAAGGAAGGGAAGGGAGGAATGGTAGTGGAGGAGGGAAACCATAAACATCTTGGAAGGGATTGAGATTAATGGTAGAGTGGTGGCTTGCGTTATACTAGTACTCTGCCAAGCTAAGCCATTTAAACCAGTGCTTTGGTTTATGGAAAGTCATACACTTAAGATAGGTTTCCTGGAACTTATGAGATTAGTCATCAATTTAAGGGTGGCAAGTAGTGCTAAACTTAAGTTAAGGGTTCAGTAATTTAAAAAGTTATTGCCAAAAGTTTCCAGTGAAACCTTGGTAGATATGTTGATGGCTAGCATGTGGCTATTTTTGGAGGAGTTCCTTTTAAATTTCCTAGAGAGGGCATCTTCCACTTTGTTGTTAGCCCCCTTGTTATATTGTATGTTGTAATCCAATCCTAAAAGCTTGTTAATTCGCCTCATTTGAATATAATTATGTAGCCTCTGCTCCTGTAGGTGTTTTATACTTTCGTGGTATGTTTTGATGATGAAATAGCCTTACTCCAAATAGTACCTCCATTTGGTTACAACAAATATGTTTGCTAATAACTCCATCTTATAGGCTGATAGTTTTTGGTTCCTGGGACTTAGGGGACTGTAAATATAGGAAATTGACCTGCCTTCTTGTATTAGTACAACACCTAATTCCTATGTTACTAGCATCATATTCCAAAATAAAAGGCTGATCAATGTATAGGAGCCTTGATCATTAGGCCATTAAGTTTTTCAAAGGCTTGTCAGGCATCTGTGTTCCACTTGAACTAGTCATTCTTTAGGAGATCAGTAAATGGCTTGCTAATGACTCCATAATCAGTGATGAACCTTTTGTAGTAAATTGTTAGCCCTAGGAACCCTCTTAATCCTTTTAGGTTTCCAGGAATGGGCCAAGAAACCATGGCCCCTATTTTTCTTGGGTTTGTGGAAACTCCTTATGTTGAGATAATATGACCAAAATAAGAGATTTGGCTCTACCCAAACTCATATTTTGATTCCTTAGCATAATGCTAGTGTTCCCTAAGCAACTCTAGAACTATTTCTAGGTGCTGAATGTGTGATACCATGGAAGAGCTATAAACTAATATGTCATCGAAAATAACTAGCACAAATTTCTCCAAATAGGGTTTGTATGATAATCATGAGTGATTGGAAAGTTGCAGGTGCATTGGTGAGCCCAATAGGCCCTAGGAATTCATAGTGTCCTGAATGGGTTCAGAAAGTAGTCTTGTGAGTGTCCCCTAAACTCATTCTAATATGGAAATATCTGAGTCTTAAATCTATTTTGGTAAAGACTACTAACCTATGTAATTCATCCAACAAATTGTCAATAAAGGGTATTAGAAACTTGTCCGTAATAGTGGGTTTGTTAAGCTCTCTAGAGTCCACACAAAATCTCCAACTTCCATCATTCTTTTTTAATATAAGTATAGGTGATGCATAAGGGCTATGGCTAGGTTAGATAACTGAAGTGGCTAGCATCTCCTCTACCAGCTTTTTAATCTCATTCTTTTGGTGATGGGAGTACCTGTAGGGTCGAACATTAACAGGTTCTAAGTGGGGCTTTAAAGGTATATAGTGGTCATGAGATCTAAGGGGTGGTAGACCCTTTGTCATTTGGAAGACATTGGCATAGGACTCAAACAATTGTTGTACCTCTGGGGGTATTTGTGTAGTTTTTTGTTTCTAGTTTGGGGTTGCTAGTTGGTTGAGGGTGATTAGGAAAATTCTAGAATTAATTACCCTTCATCGATTAAGCACTAGCTTATGGATGGTCTTGACAATAATAAGCTTAAGTGTAGTTTTCTCACTAAGCCCTTTGAGCTCTAGTTCCTTACCCTCCTTCTTTATCTTCGTCTTATTCTCATCAAAATCAAAGTTGATTAGAGAGTGACAATTCATCCAATCTGCCCCTAAGATAAGGTCATAGTCTCCTAATTCGAACACTTTCAAGTCAAACACAAACTTGTTACCTTGCATACTATAGTGACACTAATTGCATTTGTCCTACACAATTATTCTTCTTCCATCAACCATAGTTATCGTAGCTAAGGAGGCTTTGGTTAACTGGAGTTTAAGTTCCTTGGTCAGTTAGAAATCCACAAAGTTGTGGGTACTGCCACTGTCGATAAGGATCATAATTGATTTCCTACTAAGTTGTTCCTTCAGCTTAAATGTATTGTAACCTAGTGCTCCATTCACAACATTAAGGGAAAGCGAGATTTGCTCTATTTTAGTAGGTTGATCTTGAAAATTATACTCAGCAACATCCTACTACTTCTCCTTTTCTTCCCCACTAGATACTTCAATTGTTTGAATTGCCTTCAACTTCTTTTGATTACACTAGTGACTTAGAAAATATCTGTTTCCACACTTATAACAAGCTCCAAAGTTTCTCTTTGGTGGTGCAAGATTTTTTTATGAATTGGTTTGGAATGATTCGATCTTAACATTAGTAGCCACTTTATTCTGGTAAGGTTCTAAGGGAATATGAGGTGCATTAGGAGTTGGATTCTAGGGTTTAAACTGGGTTTGAGGCTTGTAAGTAAATCTGGATCTGTTAGCCTCTAGGCGATTCTCCTGCAACCTGGCCTGTTCTATTACAGTATACAAATTTCAGGGTTTAAATATCTTAACAACACTCTTTATATCATCCTTTAATCCTCTAATGAAACATGAAACATAGTAGGATTTCGTGTGTTAAGGATAACTCTTCAAACCTATCCTGATAGGCTTCGACAATGGGAGTCATTCTAAGCTTATGGAATTCTTCCACTATATTATCCTCCCTTACTTCTCTGAACCTCTTACATAAGGCTTCAGAAAATTCTTCCCAACCTATATCTCCTTTACCTTTGCTCCAATTTAGAAAACATAATTCATCTCTTTGTTGCAAAAATAAGCTAGCAAAGATCCTTATTACCCAATTTTATTGGGTTTAGCAGAATCCCCTTATCAGATCTAAGAGACTCAATATTAAAAACTTGAGGATTGAATGTATACCCATATGTTGGTTGGGTTTGGGTGATGGTTGGAGCATTGAATGTATTAGGAAGCTAGAGTCCCTAGATAAGTTAGGTTAGGTATGCCACGAACTTCTAACTCTCCTGCCTAAGCTCAAGCTTTAGGATGCTTTGCTCCTACATCAGATTTTCTATTTTCTAGTAACGTTCTAGTTGAAACTCATTAAACCCGATCTCTATGTTACCAAGCCTAGATTCCATCTAAAGAAGGTAAGCTTCTATATGCTCTTTAACTCTTGAGCTGAGAGATTTGAGTTGCTTCTCTAGTTCCTTAATGGAGGATGAACTCTTCGGGTTGTTTGGATTCTTGCCTATGCTACAACGGAAAGGATCGAAGGGAGCTTTGATGCCAATTGTTGAGTTTAAACCCAACTTAAGATTGAATAATAAATTTTAGATGATCCATAATAGATGGATTTAGAGGGAAAGAGACATCATAGAAGATTGAGAAGAGAGAGAGAGAGAGAGATAGAGAGAGAGGAATTTTTTGGTTGATTAATCATGGTGGTCTCCTGTGGGAGATTCTATTACATAATAAAGGGGGAAAACGATGATTAGCTATACTAAAGGACAAGGAAGAAGAATCTACTCAACAAATACAGCTACCTGACAACTTTTTTTTTCATAAGCTAATAATAGCAAAAACTACAAACAACAATAGAAAATAAAATAATTAATTGCTAACAAAAAATTACTTTAATATCCTTTTACATGTATACTTAACACAACCCATCCTGGGCCTGAATTGTTTTGTTCTTTAATTTGGAAGTTACATGCCGGGCTTTTGGACGAGCTCGAGCTCTTTTGCCACCTTTAATTTAGATAAAGTAGTAAAATAGAAATTAAGGGGGAGTAACTATCTTATTTTATGTATTTTGTGTTGGAAAATAGAGAGAGGTGCATGTTTTAGAATGTGTGAACATGAGAATACATTGTTAATAAAGGAATGTATAAAAAATGGTGGTAAAAAGGAAGTAGCAAGAAAAATATGTTATTGTGAACATTGTAAAGTAAAGACGCTTGCTTCAAGTTGCATGGTTACCCTGATTGGTATAAGGAATATAAATAAGAAAAGGATTATTTTTCGTAGTTCAAAATGATTTGCAATTATCAGCATATTCAAATGCTGATTAGGGAGCTTTTTTAAGCTCCAGAAGGTCATTAACTCGACATTATTTATTGCTTTGGTAGTGAGGAAAAAGTAGGGGACCAAACTTCAAGGAGACCTTTTTCACAGTTAATGGTAGAGATCAATTTATAGATTTATTTACTAAATCTATTCCTTTTAAACATCTAACATTTCCTTTCTAAGATAGGCCTTGTAGATCATCATAAGGCTTCAAGATGAGGAGATGCAAAGTATTTTTGGTTAGCAAGTTTTGAATTTTTTTAAACTCCATTTTAGGTAGGTTTAGGAAATATTTAGATTTTTCTAATTAAATTATAGCATATAAATAGACAACAAAACACCCTAATTTTGAATTAGAAAAATTTTTTAAGGGAAAATTTATCCAAAATAGATTTCTTGTTGGACCCCGAACCTTTCTATTAAATGAGAAATTGTTGGCTATTATTCATGAGTAGAGAAAAAGGAAAATTCTTGAATTTGAAGTGAAATGGAAAAGATGGTTTAGATACAAGATGAATTATATGTGATATGTTGAAAGTTAAAAGCTG
>JAOTAZ010000220.1:15956269-15967136 GCA_025629785.1 Erythroxylum oxycarpum | reverse complement strand
AGCAAGCGTTGGACTCTGGAATCAAGCGGGGTCCAACAGACGAATGAGTAAGCAAGAGAGTTGGGTTCCGAAAACGAGATCCTACATTTTATTATTTAAAATTATAAAATTGTAACATATAAGAAAAGAATAATTTTATTAAGATATTTCATTGATAAAAAAGCCCCAATTAAAGATCAAATCCTTAATTTCTCTTAGGTGGTGGTAGGACCCACGACTATCATCTAAAAAGCATCCACATCATAAAATTGTGAAAGGGATTAAATGTTTTTTTAAAATTAAGTTGAATTTATAATGGTCATAAAATATTAAGGTTATTTTTTAACACTTTTAAATATTAAAATTTGACTTCTATTTTGATGTAAATTTTAAGTTCAAAATGTTTTACATTGAAATAACACTCCTATTTATAAACTTAAAAATTTGTACATATTTTTCTCATTTCTTTCTTTCGTTAATTTGTATAGTAATATCATTCTTGTAATTCACATTTTTTATTTCAATCATTTCAAGTTTACAATGATCATGTTATAATAGATCTCTCCCTTATGCCCACAAGAATGGTATCAATATTGACTACTTATTTGCAAATGTTAAGTTCCTCTAAAGGAAAAGAATGTGGTATGATGTTGGTTCCTTTATCATTAACATAAATCTTTTCAAGGTATAAAAACTTGAATCCAATAATATTATGTGTTAATTTACTTTGGCCTTGAGTGAAATGTTACTTTTTTTATCCAAGAGAAATGGTGTTTGACTATTATAGTATCATTTAGCCCAATTCATGCACAATTTTTTTCATCCATAAGAGTTCTTAACTTGTTTTAATTACTACAATGTATTTTCCTTAGTTTAATGTATCTTGTAGTCCCAGTTGCTAAGAAATAACTCCCTTTAAAATTTTTTCTAGTACCTCAATATAGACTTTCTATAGTCTATGTCCCTAACCGTATATGCATATGCTTATTCAGCTAAAACAATCGTACTGTTACTAAAATATAGACATAATTCAAAAATGCTCTTAAGATACCTGACTATCTATTTCATTACTAGTCATTACTCTTTTTTTATTTTAGAATAATCAGCTCATAATGCCAGCTGTATATACAATATTTGCTATTACACATACCATGGCATACATTAAGCTACCAACAACTAAAGAGTAGGGAATTTTTTATTTATGACTAGCAAGATTCAATATCAATTTAAATAAGACTAAAGATCATTTTACCATGTCAAATTTGATTCAAGAACATGGACATGAAGTTCTAAAGAATGATGTAAGTCACCATATTAAAAAAAAAACACTGGAGTGATAAGATTCTAAGATTTTAACTGTCACTAGTAAGCTAAATATGATTGTAAGTTTTTAAAAACCTAAAACAAGAGTTACTCTTAAAGATTGAAAACAATTTCTCCATGGTTTTTTATTTTGGTTATCACAATAATAAGAAATTATCCTATATTAACCCTAAAATATAGTCATAAAAGGAAATGATATGTTAAAATTACAAATTTCTAAGAAACTAAAAGTACGATACTAGTATTTATCTAGGAAACATATTGCCACCAATTTGCTTTTGTTTCTCTCATATGCAAAATCAGTACAAGAATGGCTCCTGACACTAGCATGACTTTGATACTAATTAGGTTTTATTTCCCAACCTCTAAAAGTTAGTGTAAGATTGACTTTGATCACCAATGTGATTATGCTATCAATTAAATTACGTAACCTTCTAATATTTCACGCAAATAATCATTACAGACTTGACTTTAGTCTCTTAAAGAAGTAAAGCTTTACTCCTTACATAAAGATCTATTATTAAGTTGTTAAGGGTTTCTTTGACCTTCTTTGACCTACTCAGGGTTCATAATCCTCCAACATTTTTTAATAGATTTCCAACAACTTTTATTGCTTACGTAATAAAAGATTGATTCCCATCACTTCTCTTCCTTCTAAAAGGATTTTCCCAAAGTGTGTAATTTATCTATAATTTTCCCCTCAATCTATCTTGTTCACTCTTATAAATCTTGATTTGATTTTTATAAACTTGTTTTAGTAATAATAGAGCAATAATAATCAATTTTTCGTTCATGATAAAGGAATTTGTATTTTTGTATACATCATATACCGCTACCTAGTCAAATTACCAATGACACCCCAGTAAGATGTGGCTAGCTAGTATAGGCACCACATCACATAACACCTCAATCTTGTATCTCAATCGAGAAAGAAACTAGAGCTTGCTTGACTATTGTAAACTTTCTACTCTTATTTCAATAAATTTTGATTTTATGGTTTAGAGTGTTATGTAGTTGGAAATCCTAACTTTTTTTCAAACAATATTGGTATAATTTCCTCCATCTATGATCATACTATAAACTCGAATTTTGATGGAATATTTCATTTGCAAAAGATTATCCCTATGCTCATTCACATCATCCTCTCTTACATACATACCCAATTCCCTCCTAGTAACTAGCATCCTTTCCTTTTCGAGCCTTACATTGGACTCATCCTTACTAGTATTCTCCAAATAAGGCATATCATTATTCGTCTCCTCTTTAATCTCAGACATATGTTATCCATCCTCCCTTATCATTATCACGTTCTTGTTATGGAATTATAAAGCTATATGTCCTCTCTCTAAGCAGATAAAGTAGTTAAAATCTTAATTTCTTTTTGTCGAAGTAAAATTGGTCTTAGCCTTCTCCTTTTTTAAAACTCACTTTTAGTTTAATTGCTATTTTTTACTTTAGAGATTTATCCTCCTTTTTACTTCATGTATTTTTCTGGGATGAAGAACCTACATTAGAAACACCAAAATGGTTGATAGGCCTCTTTTGAAGATATCTTTCTACCTTCATAATCGTGTGTACTGCATTCTTCGACTACACAAAATAGTGTAGATCAATAATATTGGTAATTTTTAATTTAGCCTACATATTAATTGAGCCATTATTGCTTCTCAATCTCCCTCCATATTTGCCTTAAACATGGAAACCTTTATCTCCCTATGGTACTCCTCATACTCTTGAAACCCTAAATCAGTGTTTGTAGCCTTTAGTAGAGAACCTTGTACTAGGAACTTGGTATAAAATGGTTACTCATCACTATTTTCATCTCCTCCCAAGTCCTGATAGTTGGTTATCGGTTCATTCTTCTAGTAAATTTTTTTTTATCCCACCAATCTATAATATAATCAAATAAAACTTATAGATGCTAATTTAACCTTTTTCTCCATTTGAAAGGTGTAACGTTTAAAAACCTCCTTCTATTTTTCTTAATTGAAACAAGCATCAGAGTATGTCCTCTCTATAAAAGGTGGTATCTTCATCTTAATACAACCTATATTATTATCCATAATTTCTCACATCCTCTATTATAAACTAAACCAAATGTGACCTTCCTTGTCTTTCCATTATACCGCCTCTTCCCTCTCTTTCTCTTTTATTGTTCCTTAACTTTTTTCTCTCCCAAGTATTTGGTAGCATTATCACCCTCTCAAATGTCTCAAAAATCACAAATCCTTGCAAGTATAGGTGAATTATGTTATAGAATTATTATGGTAGCTTTATGTTTCTCTAACTTTCCCTAACTTTAATGAATTATCAAATAAGTTGCTCTAATTCACCTTGTATGGCGTTGATGATGAACAACTAGTTTATCCCCACTCTTTTCTCTTTACTAACTTTTATATCTTTGGATAAGTTTCTGTTTTGGGTTTAGGTCATAATTCACCTACAAGAAAATGTTAGTAGCAAAAACACTCCCTTACACTTCCTCACATTCACTTTATTCACAATTAAACTCTTGACTAAAGGTTCTTTGCAAACTAGAAAATCTAAATCAAGGAAGTTATTTTAAATCTTTCCCTCTAAATTGGAGAGAAAATCAACAAAAAGAAACATAATTAGAGGCCAAGGAAATAAGGAAACTCAAAATAGGAAATTGAGTTTGATGGAACTTGATTTGACTAATTAGAGAAGAAGAAGAAGAATTCGACAAGAATGAGTTGTAAAAGCTAGAAAAAAGTTTTTAAAAAAGAGAGAAAATAGTACATGTATGAAGTAAGAGTACCTTATTCTTATTAGAGTAGAAACAATAATCTTTAATTATGAAGAATAATGTAATTGTCAATCCCTTATGTATGATTTAGATTAGACTTTTTAAGGCTTTTATTCATAAAATTTTGTTTTTTTTCCTCTTCTTTTTTGATTAACTTGAAAAATCAAGAAACAAAAAAACAAGACTTAAGAATAATTTGTTCTTAAAAAAATCTTAATAATGACAAGAGCATAAAAGGAAATTATGAATATCTTAAGAAGACATAAGGATATTGAAATATAATAATAAAATTTCAAAAACAAACCTAAATATAGAAGATGGCTTGCATACCAAATTTTGATACAACCTTCACTAATAGGACTAGTGAGATCCAATATTAATATAAATAGTACTAAAAACCACTCTATGAGATAAGTTTGATCCAAAACATGAGCATGAAATCATAAGGAATGATATAAGTCAGCATACTTACAGAAAAGAAAGGATTAGGAATTATATGATTTTAGGGTTTCAATTACCACTAACCGGCTGGATAAGTTTGCAAGTATTTAGAAAACCTAAAGAAGAGCTACCATAAAAGATCGAATAAAAAATGTCCTTTGATTAGTCAATAATAATGAATAATTTGTCTATTACAAAAATAAGAGAGCCTTTTATATTCACTTAAAACCCTAAAACTAGAGTCCTAAATGGAAATAACATCTTAAAATAATAAAATTCTTAGTAACTAAAACTATAAGATTGACACCTATCATACAAGTCCTGGTTTTGTTATTGAACGTTAGATGTACATAATAAAGAAGAGTTTGACGTTAGTTACAAGTTTATCTATATCACTAGTTTTCTTATGATTCTAGCATCTGTGAAACATTGGCACTATTTAGATTATATTTGCCAACCTTTAAAAGTCAGTGAAAGATTAGTATTGGTCATAAATGTGACTTTGTTATTGATTGCATTATGTAACCTTCTAATGATTCTTGCTCCTTCACTTGAACTATCATTATGAGCTTGATTATAGTCTCTTAAAGAAGTAAAGCTAAATCCCTTACATAAAGATCCACTATTAAGTCATTAAGGGCTTCTTTGGTGTTCTTCCGCTACTTTTAGTGAATGGTCCTTTAGCATTCTTTAATGGATCTTCAACAACTTTTGGTGCTTAAATAATAGATGCTTGATTCTCATTGTTTTCATCTTAATTTATTTAAATTTTTCATTCATAAAATACTATTGATAACTCATTTTAAAATTACTAGTAAATGCAGTACTAATAAGTTTATATTTTCTTATATTAAATCAAGCCAAAACCTTTCAGATACGCTTCTTACAAGATAGGTAAATGTTCCTATTTCCTTTTAAAATGATGATTGAGCTAACACCTTTTAGTTGTACTTCTCATAAGATTTCTAAATCTTTCCATTTTATTTGAAAATGATAATTCCCATAAAGAGATTCTACTTTATTGAACCTAAATCCTTCATTGCCAAAGACTTCCTCATTCGGTGTTTTTTTTTTTAACATTGTTGCAAATTATTATAACTTGTCATCTATATAAAATAATATATTCATCAAATATCTATTAGAGAATTTTTTATAAATACATAGTGATATACGATATTTCTACTACACCTATTATTAACACTTAATGTTGGTAATTAATTTTCAATTTATTTATCTATATGAAAATTTTGTTTGTCATACATATCTCTTTTTGTATTATTAAAGTTTAAGTAATTTCATCCAAAAATAACAAATAAAATTATCAAATCAATCATATTTTTAAATTTTTTAATTATCTATAGATTTATACGTCCATTTTGATGAAAATTTCTTTCACTTTTAGGAATGACATTCCATTTTAATAATGTATTTTTATCTCTTTTAATGTTACATTTGCGTTCTAGGAAAAATCAAAGGTTCAACTTTAGAAAAATTAAACTTAATTGAAATGTTTTGGCTAGAAAAGGAGCTAAACTCAAAAATTCAAGGCATTATAGACTAAATAGTAAATAACTTACAAAGAGAGTCCAAGTTGAAACTAGGAAGGACTTATTTGCAAAAGGTAAGAAGACGAGGTGCTTATTATAGAATAATAAAAACCAAAATGCTTGGGTATGTAAGGTAAAATAACTAGAGGCATAAAATGTTTGAATTTCAATACACTAGAGTGAAAAGCATAAAACAATCTAGCATGGAGAATTTAGAACAAAACAACATTAAAGGATAAAACAAAACTTTTGAAAATGTGACCAAATTACAATGAAATTACTGGAAAATAAATAACGAAAAATACAAATAGAAAATGAAATGATGAGATATGAGGATTTTAAACATAAAAAAATAATGTGCCTAAAAAAGGAGTAAAATGTGGATTGGAAAAAGAAAAATGGTTAAATAGAGGAGTAATATTTAAATTGAAATGACACATTTTGCAAGTTTATGAGTTGCAATTCTTCAACCATCACCCATTTATTTGTTTGTTGCTATTATTGGGTCCTTAAACTTGGATTGAGAATTATAACTATTAGAATCCATAGATCTAATAGTAGAGAAGGTGTGTTTTTGCATTTTCTTGTCTCTTTTCCCTTCCTATATGACATATTCATTTTGGTTAATTGCTATTGATGAATTGGATAATGGCCATTGATATTTGCATGTGTGGCTCCATCTAAGGAGTTCATTCAAAATTAATTAATCACCCTAATAATTATGATTATTTATAATACAACCTAACTAAGCTAACCATCAATCTCTAACAAATGCTATCTCAATCATTAATTGTAGATCTAAATATTAGTCGTTGATAAATTTAAATCAATGATTTAGATTTGAAATTCCTATATAAATTTGAGAAATTTAAGATATGTTAATTAAATTGCTCCTCATATCTTTTAACTATAGAAAAAAAAACGAAGATCCTCATAGATCTTCATAGGTATGGTGACTTCTTTGCATTTTTTTCTTTCTATTTTTAGCCTTATTGACTTCGTTTTGTCCATAATTTTTAGATATTGTAATTAATTGAAAATCTCTATAATTTTTTAACCATTAATATTTTATAACCATGGTGTTAGTTATCCATTCCTACATATTTAAACCTCTTCGTTCTCGTAAGGGTATGAAAGAAAATCACTGTAGCATAATTTCAAATCATGGAAAATTTTCTCTCTTATTTCTCTATAATGCTGTAAATAATGTTTTTTTATCATTGTAAGGAGATTTATTCTTCTTTTGAGCATTAGTAAGGAGCCACAAAATTATCTCCTATTACTTTAATCTTTATATCATTCGTTAGTAAGATGATGATGTTTTTTTTCTTACATAATGTTATTACCTTTTTTAGTTTCCTTGATTATTCTCATCCAACTTTTTTTTGTCACTTTCCTCTGCACTATCAAAATCAAAAGAAGAAGAATGGAGCTTGAAGTTCTATGTGGCCAAAGTAGAAGCATATGTTTATAATAATAGCCTCTTTCTTCTTTTAGTATTTTTAGGGCTTTTTGTAAGAATATCACATTTTCTCATTTTTTTAGGTTTTTAATCTTTTGTTGTGATAAATTAGTTGTTCATATTCTTTAATTGTCTCATTTGAATATTTCTTTTTTGGTTTATTGACAAGTTTATTTGTCAATGGTTGGTTTAATATATTTTAGATATCTTTCATCTTTTATTTAGGAGTTCAAGTCTTTACCATGGCTTTTTTTTTAATGTTTTGAAATTGTGATTGTTAATGTTAGTTAAAAATATTTCAGTGATTTGTTATTATTTCTTGATTAAAATATTTATGACATTTTAGTATGTGATTTCTAAGGATGTTTTACTCATAACTTCATTTGATCTTATTAAATATTTAAAATTTATATTTATTTCTTAGTCCTAGTGGCATATGTGTCAAAGGTAGATATTTAAGTTATTTTTATACTTAGACTACTGGATCCAAATTGTTTTCTAAACAACTCATTATTTGATTTCTACTTCCTTTCATAGGTGGAGAGGTTAGGCTTGACCTAGTTTGATAACTATTTTTTGTTATCACCAAATTTGAAGTCTAAAATGTTCGAAATATAAGAGTTTGAAGAGTTTAATTATGGGCGTCAAACCTAAGTCTTGTGTGATAGTGATTTCTATTTTGCTAAATAATTTTATTTATTTCTTTATTTGAAATTTAATAAAAATCATATTTTTAAGAAGTGATTGTGTTGAAAAAAAAACTCATTTTACACTTTGATTTGAACAAGTCCAAGTGGTTGTTTTACAAATAAATTGGATTATACATTGGTGTAAATATAATTACTAAAAATATTCAAGCTCTAAAACTTATCGAAAATGATATTTTTCAATTATCTACTTATATTTTGTTATATTATTGTGTTATCCAATAAAATAAGTAAGAGAGAGAGAGAGAGAGAACAATTAATTAAAATCAATTTAAAAAGATGTTGGCAATTAATAAAAGTTTAATGGTCCAAATCTATTTTTTTTAATGACACACAAAAAAAAGAATGTATATTAGTTTTAAAGGCCCATCTACTTTTCGATTTAAATATTTCAAATAGTTTTATTTTAAGCTTTTAAAATCACAAGCTAAAATAGGACAATTCATTCAGCCCAAGATTTTTTTTCAAATTATATATCAGAGCGACCTTGTTTAAGTTTATATTATTTTAGGAATCATTTTATTTATTACTTGTCCAAGTTATTTCCATCTTCAAATATCCATAACCTCAAAATTAGTTTCTTAGATTTCCTTTTCTTACCAACCATTCTGTTTTAGGAGTCATTTTAGGAAGAGTAAATTATAAAAAAGATCTTCAACTTTATTCAATTTAATACTAGTCTGAACTTTAACAAGTGATACTAAAATATCTTCAATTTTTAATTTTTACAAAAATAATATGTCGTTAAACTTCGAATTAACGGTGCTAGCTTGGCTTGTCACGTCAACAAGTATACTAGACACATGATTAACACATGTCTTACTCATACCATGTTAGGTAAAAATTTAACAAATTCTGAAAATTTGAAATTTCTAGAACCTGAGATCTTATATACGGATTTTTTCACTAAGCTATCAATTTCAACAACCTTTTTGTTCTTAAATTTGAGAACTTTTACCTTTATGAAGCACCCATGAACTTTTTTTAATACTATTTTATTGTTATTTGAACAATGCAATCATAAATAGTTATCCATATAAATTTCTCTTATATCTTCCACTTTGAAGCCTTATATGCTACCCATAATCCAGCAAGAACATTTCCAAGATTTCTTGTTACTAGTAGATAGAAAAATCAGAGCAAAAGAAAAAATTTAGAAAAGGCCTTTGAAAATTTAGACGATTAAAAGAAACTTAACAATACAATAAGCATAAAATTAATCATAAGTATTGACCTTTTAGAGGTTTTGACCCTCTTAGTACAAGATTGTTTCTAAATTCTCTAAGTCCTTGTCTTTCAATTTTCACCAATATATTTATACTCTAATCTCTCTTCGTGCCGTATAAAGATGGGAAGGGGGCAGAGAGAGAGAGAGAGAGAAACATACCTATACAGAGATAAAGAGAGAGAGAAACAAACCTATTGTTGGATCAGAAAAAGAAAGCATGTCATATTTGGAGAACCGGTAGATTTCAAAACTTTTTAGAAATTTTATTTGCAGCGAAAGCAATATATCCAAATTGTCATACCAATCTATACATGATATGGTATAAGGATAATAATAAACATAAACAAGATAGTGATATTACCAACTCCTTCGTTACAGCTTTAATTCCTCACTGCGCTATCCTTTCCTTCTTCTTGTATCCAAAGCCTTTGCTTTTGAATCCTTTCCTTTGTCAATCTATCTTCTCCTTGTTGTTGTATCCTCAACCAACTTGATCTACCACTTGTTCTTCTTAGACAACTTGGTTAACAAGATCCTTTGGTGGGAAAGCAGAAGAAACACTTTGGAGGAGTATTTTCTTTAGAAGAAATGAACAAAAATGAGACTCTTCTCTTGCAAATTTCAACTCACTCATGCAAGAAAGGAGAGAGAGTTAAGCCATGCAAGAACACATTCTTAACACTCAATTTCGGTTATGCATGGAAAGGAAGAAGAGAATAGCATCCAATGCATCACTTCTTTCTTTAATCAATCATAAAGAAGCTATTAAATGAGACTCTTCTCATTTGTCTTTTAAGATGGCTATATGAAAAGACCATCACCTAAAATGACATGTTAATTTGGGTTTTAGTGATGAAAGAAGGAAGATCATCCATCAAATGCACATCTTTCATCTTTAATCAAATGAATGCTAAAAAGGTTACATAACATGCCATCATTAAAAGACAACCATTAAATCATTTAATGGTAACATCATTACTCCATTTAATGACGATAAAGCATGATAAATACCATCTTTATTTAGCATTTGATTGTTAAATGTGAAGCTGCACATTCAACCCTAATGAAACCGAAATTGCACCTTCCTTTCTTTAAGAATTTTTGTTTTAGTTTAATTAATCAAATTAAACTAAAGTCTAGCCCATTTCTAAATGAACATTTGGGCTTCTAATTAACCATTAATAAGTGCAAGCTCAACATTCAATTATGGGTTTCTAAAATCTCCATTTGTATTCCTTCCTTAGCTTGATAACCTTCCTTGAAGCTAAGTGGGGAATCTTATTAGACCTTGATAATTTAAGCTCCAATAAGCCTAGAATTAATTTAATCTCATTATAATTAATTCTAGCTTATTAACTAAATGTCATTCCACTAAAGACAATTAGTTGAACTCTTGAATTATTAAATATTATG
>JAOTAZ010000220.1:15927917-15938745 GCA_025629785.1 Erythroxylum oxycarpum | reverse complement strand
GAGTTCAAGTGTGAATGATTTCAATTGGATATTGAAGTCACTTTGATTGATGAATTCGATAAAGATGAATAAGAATGAAGAAAGAAAAAAAATGTACACGGATTTCGGATTGGTTTTAGTCTTAGGGTTTCCAACGCGACGCTTCCTAAAGTCTTTTCTGAGATATTTGTTTCGGATGTCGGGAATTTGTTTCAATTTGTTTCGCTTTGGATTTCGCTTCGATTCCGAGCCTTCGGTTTGCTTTCGATACATTTGCTTTGATTTGTTTGCTTCGATTCCGTTCTTTGGTTTATGCCTTCCGAGTTGATTCGATCAATTTCTTTTTTTTTCGGATGGGGTCCGGTTTCTGTGGTCGGGTCCCAACAATTGTGGTATCAGAGCAAGAAGAGTTTGTAAGGAATCATGTGTATGTTTGAGTTTTTCGGATTAAGTAGTTGGGTTTCGAAAACGGGATCCAACATTTGTGGCATCAGAGCAAGTTAAGTTTGATATTTTGTTTACAAGGTTGGGATTCGGAAACGGGTCCCAATAAGTGGTAGGTCCTTGTTGAGATGCTAAACACCCGTAAGATAAGTGAGAATAAGAAAATAAGTGGTAGGAATCTACATGATTTATGGATTACAGATACTGGTGCTTTTAATCATATGACAGGAAATTTGGAAAACCTTTGCCAGCAGAGAGCAATACAAGGATGTCCAGTGGGATTACCTAATGGAGAACAAATAATTGCAACCAAGGAAGGAACAAACTGGAGAATGTTCTTTATGTGCCAAAACTAAATTACAATCTAATCTTTGTATCACAGATAATAAAAGAAGCAAAATGTGTTGTCCAATTTACTAACAAATTATGTGTGATATAGGACCGCACTTCAATGATGCTGATTGGAGCGGGTGAGCGGAAGGATGGGCTTTATTTGTATCATGGTGTTCGAAGGGCGAAGGTTCATCAGACTAGTACAGAGAATCAACTTGATCTTTGGCACAAACGAATGGGGCATCCATCTTTTAAGGTTGTTCAATAGATTCCTAACGTGAGTAGTAGTCATATAAGTGAGTGATTGAATAAAGCATGTGAAATATGTGAGATAGTAAAACAAACAAAAGAAAATTTTCCTTTAAGCATTTATTGAGCTTCCGCTATTTTTGACTTGATACATTATGATTTATGGGGACCTTATAGAACACCCTCATCTTGTAGTGCATCTTATTTTTTGACACTAGTTGATGATCATTCTCGAGCTGTTTAGATATACTTGTTGTGTGAAAAAAGGGAGGTGTCACAAAAAATAATGAATTTCTTCACCTTAGTTGAACGACAATACAATAAATGCATCAAAGTGGTCAGGAGTGATAATGAAACAGAAGTTACTTGTTTAAAATAATACTTTCTTGATCATGGCATTATTCACCAAAGATCATGCACTGGAACACCACAGCAAAATGGAAGAGTAGAGAGCAAACATAGACGTATCCTAAATGTATCACAGGCACTAAGATTTCAAGGAAAACTTTCGATTCGTTTCTAGGGTGAATGCATTCTAACTGCAGGCTACCTAATTAATCTAACACCAACCCCCCATCCTCAATGGCAAAACTCTATATGAAATGATTCATGGAAAACCTCCTCCTTATGATCACTTGAGAGTGTTCGGGTCACTGGGTTATGCATACAATCAAGATAGAAGTGGAGATAAATTTAATAGTAAAAGCTTTAAATGCATCATTGTTGGGTATCCCTATGGACAAAAGGGATGGAAATTATTTGACTTGGAGAGAAAGGTTTTCTTTGTCTTACGAGATGTGAAGTTTGTTGAAACAGAATTTCCTTTTGAAGAAAGGAACAATATCCCACCAGTGTCACCGATTGTCATCACTAATCCTAGTGAAGTTGAGGAATATATTGTTGAGGACAACTATCCTGATGACTCGAGCCTTGAAGCCAGGGGATACTGCTGCATCACTTGATGAATCTCAGATTTATAAGACTGAACTAGAAAATCAGACTTGTAGCAACGATGACCAAACCGAATTTGGTCCCAACATCGCCCCTGTTACTCAGCGTGGACGAGGTCATCGACTCAAGCAACCGCCTGTGAAGTTACATGATTTTGTGACAAACACCATGAAAAAGTTAAGCCCATATGACCGTTTTTTTGCTACATCACATGACTCAGGTGCGTGTTATCCTATAGCTCACTATGTAAACTGTGACAAATTTTCATACCACCATCGTCAGTTTCTTGCAGCAGTAAGTGCAGAGCGAGAGCCAATACATTTTTCTAAAATTGTTTGAGATGTACGCTAGCAGAAAGACATGGAAAATGAAATTCAAGCTCTTCAAAACAATGATACCTGGACCATCACGAGCTTGCCTCCAAGGAAGAAAGTGTTGGGTTGCAAATGGGTCTACAAAATCAAGTACCATTTAGATGGCACCATTGAGAGATTCAAAGCACGGCTGGTCAATTTGGGGAACCACCAAGTTGAAGGGCTAGACTACACGAAAAATTTTGCTCCTGTGGCAAAAATGGTTACTATACATACAGTTTTGGTTGTGGCTGCTGCTAAAGATTGGGAACTCCACCAAATGGATGTTCACAATGCTTTCCTGCATGGTGAACTACAAAAAAGATGTGTACATGAAACTCCCACCCAAGTTCTTAGTGCAACACCAAGGAATGGTATGCAAACTTCGTAAATCGCTTTATGGTTTGAGGCAAGCTCCTAGATGCTAGTTTGCCAAGCTTTTTGCTGCTTTTAAGCATTATGGGTTCCATCAATCCTACTTCGATTATGCCTTGTTCACGTTGTAGCATACACATGTGCATCTTGTGGTGCTAGTGTACGTAGATGATCTTATTATTTCAGGTAATGACTCTAGGGCTATTCAACGATTTAAGCTTTATCTTCATATGTGCTTTCATATGAAGGATTTGGGACGATTAAAGTATTTCCTCGGAGTGGAGGTTGCACGATCGCCCACATGAATTTACTTGTGACAAAGAAATATGCCTTGGATGTTATCCTTGAAATTCGGTTGCTTAGGGCCAAACCGGCTTCTCTTCCTCTTGAAGAAAATCATCGTTTAGCATTAGCCGAAGGTTCTTTATTCTCTGATCCTGCCCGTTATTGACGCCTCATTGGGCACCTCATCTACTTGTGTTGCTGTAACATCCCATTACTTGTGGGAAGGTTAGAATGGTAAATATGAGTGATTAATGAGAGTTAGAGATGCATTTTCTATGTTCATACATAATATGCTATACACTTACACATAGTAGTTGCACATGAAAATAATTTTACATGCATTCATGAATAATTTCGGGTATAATTAGATGGAGTGGTGATTTTTAGGAATTTTGAGAAATTGAAATTGTTATGATTGGATATTCTATTGGTGGGTAAGAATATAGTATTTGTGAATTTTGGTGAATTTAGGAATAAATTTTGGAAATTTTAGAAAATAGGAAAAAGATATTAAAAGAAGCTTTGGAGATAGTTGGATTGTAAAGATGAAAGTTAAGGGAGTTAGTTTCAAAATAAACTACGTTAGAGCTTAGGTATTGGGAAAGTGATAAGTGTCACTTAGGCTTTTGTGCTCTTGGTAGAAGTAGGTTACTATTCTTTGAGAGTTGACAGGTTAAGTCTTGTTTAAGTCCCTTCATTATTATCATGTTTTTCAAACTTTCTTTTGAAACACAGAGTTCTCCATCAAATACCTTCTAAGAGACTTCTATGCTTTTCCTTTCCTCTACCAAACCCACATTGCCATTTGTGTCCTTTACCCTAAGAAAAACTAGAAGTTGTTCATTGAACTCAGTGAAGTACGTAAAACGTGTGGAGTTTAGGGCTTGAAGATTTTGGAGTTTTCAGCAGGTAAGTGGTGAAGAAATCCTTTAGAGTTGGGGATTTGTGAAATAAATTTGATAAGTTACTATCATTTGCATGGAAAATAGCATTTACGTGTTTGTTTATAAATACTGTGTTGTTGGGGATGAAAAATCTGGTTATAGTGTTAATCTAGTGTTTTGAAAGATTATGAGCAATTGGGTGTTGTAAAATATTGAAAGGTTGAAAATCTAGAAAATGTTCACTGAGTGTGCTTCAGTCTATTAGCCATAACTTTTTCTCTAGTTGTCTAAATCAAATGATTCTTGATTTGAATTAAACTAGAGATATATGACTACATTTCTTATGAAGACATCGAATTTTAGTTCTGTCTCTAAGAGTCTCAAAATTTCATGAAGTTAAGAATTTGGTGCAGTATGTTAGTGTATGAATGAAAAATTCATCTTTAGACTTCAGGGGCAAATTTGGGAGTGATATAAATATATTTTAGCAACGTTGCCTTCTGGAAAGTTTTATATCTTTCCAATGGTATATAGTATGAAAATTTTGAACATCGGAGTCAAAAGTTATGATCCTTAAAATTGGAGACATTTTGGAAAAGAAAATGAGACGAAAGAAATGAGACAGAAGAAAATGAGACGGAAGAAATGAGACAATGGAAATGAGACGATAAAACTGAGACGATAGAACTAAGACAAAAGGAAAGTGAGACGATACAAAAATTAGACGATAAAATTGGCCTCGATTGAAGTTGTAGATCTAGAAGTCATCTTTCCACTAGTCCAAAAACGAAGTCATTCCGAAACCTGTAGTGAGAGTTATAGCAATTGCACTAAGGCATGTACAATATGCGTAAAGATATGAATATGTTGGATTCTTTTGGCCATAACTTCTTCTCTAGACATCCGAATGATTTGATTCTTGAACCATTAGATTCGTAAGACATTGATCTACTTCTCCACCAAGAATCATAGCTATTTGAAATGAATGGTGAAAGATTGAGTGGAAAGAGTGGGACGAGTACGGTGAGTGTGGTCTTAAAGGATGTGAATTGGTGTTAATCCATTGAACTTACTTCAATATCTTGATGATTTATGGAGCTCTATTGATCCAAATGAGATTGATTTTATGTCGGATAGTACTTAGGATTATCATGAACATGCATTGTACATACGTCATTTCATGCATGTGTATTATTGAATACTTATAATTGTGCCACTTGTGATATTATGTACATTATTTGTTATAGAGGAGCAACTGGAACGTCAATCTCCAGACGTTGTCGGATCTTCCAGGGATTAGCTTTGGGAGTAACTTATGAGTCAATCTAGATGTTTTCCCAAGATTGATTTGTTCTAAATAGTCTTGATTTGTTTAAACTTCCATATTATTGAAATGTTGTGGTCTGATTCTGAATTCCAAACTTGAAATTCGTGGAGTAAAATAGTTGGGAGCGTATTGGAAGTGTTTTGATCCAGTGTGGCATTCTGTCTGTGATATGATATGACATGATCAGGATGTGATGCATTTCATAAAACGCATGCTCAGATAAAGGCATTATGATTTGAGTAGCCAGTTTGAAGTGCTTCCATGTAGAGCTTTGCTCCGTGATCTTTGATTCTATACGTTGAGCTATGCTCCGTGAACTCTGTTTTGACTGAGCCCTATGGGCCAGTATTTATGTAAGTGATGGACACTTAGTCACAACAATAAGAATGAAAACGAGTCTCATGTATATAATATTATAAGATTGAAAATCATAAATGGTTTGTAAGGTGAAATTGAATGACTATGTGACATGCCATGACATGTGAGTATCTGAACAATACAAGTATGCTCAAAATGAGTATTTATGCAAGATGTGATATGTGTATAAGATCCGGTGAATTTATCAATGATGGTTCACTCATTGAGTTCGCAAAACTCATCAAAATTGCAACATTGTCTTTTCAAGACCGAGAGACGATTCTAATTACTGAGGGGCTCTACTGCCGTGTAGATTGTGATTTGGCAAGTGAAGTCATGGCTCAAAGGTTGGTCAGCTAGGACCGTAGATGACTTAGATGGATTTGATATATATCCTCTTCATGTAGGACCTTTGTATTGGGTTTTTGATGAGGTACACGGGAAAAATGTGAAAGACAAAATGTAGTCATCGATTTTGTGAAATGAAATGAGGAAAAAGTTGGTTTAAAAAATATTGTGATTTTCTTATGATGCTTTACAAGTGAATAATGATATGATGCCATAAGAAGTGAATGTAGTGATGGAACGTAACTCGCCCTTATTTTAGGTTATGTACCGGAATGACCTTCAAGTGTCCCGGTGTGTACGCTGTGGTAAAGGGGTGTTACATTTTTATTGTAAAACTTAGATGAATGCATAACATGTGTACATCATTATTGTTAACATATCACGAACACATAGGCACATCAAATTGGTTTGGGTGGATCCAAAACAGAACGTACTATGCATTTCTACATAATGGTATTTTGTAGCCATAAACTTATAGGAGCCCATGAAGGAACTTCATGCCACTAGTGGGTAGGCGGGAGAAGCCTTTTTGTCAAAGTACACTTGTCTTAACTTAGGGGACTACCACAAACCCACATAGCATGTATTTTATGACTTGTAAAACATAATGTCCATAGAGGCATGTTTTGGAAACTTGTTTTCTTAGGCTTGATACTTTTTAAAAATCATTTTCACAATACACAAATATGTAGCACATTTTCAAGACACTCAAAGAATAGCACGTGCACATTTAAAAGTAGTTAAAACTCATTTATTTCCACCTCTTGAAAGAGACATTAATGGCTTATTACTAAATCATAAAAATGTAACCCACCTTGAAGTCTTTGATTATGGCTTATTCAAAGATGCCTCTCCTCTTCCTCCTCTTACCCTTCTTGATTTTCTTCAACATTGACAAAAATCCGAAAATCAATGGAATTCAAATTAGAAAACCTAAAGGACCAAAAGCATGAAATTGATCCTAAAATACTTATACTCATACCTTTTTTAAGCTCTTTGAACTAAAAACCTTTCAAGAATCCAAAACATTAAAATCAACTTACCTTAGATCTTCACCAAATGAAGGAATGTTTGGTTCAAAAGAAACTTAAGTTACTTGCCTTGTGCTTTTTAAACTTAAGTGACTTGCCAAAATTAGCCTTACACTCTCCCACTACTTTAATAGTTTAAAGCCCTTAACCCATGTCATACTATCTTACCTACATTAACATGCTAATCAATTCCAACATAGATAATCTAGCAAGACTCCAAAAAACATGTCTCATCATGCTTGTAATAAAATAAAATAAATTTAGGGGCCAGCATTTAGTTTTGTCAATTTTGGAAACAAGAACGGCTCAAAGGTCTGGTCAGCTTATATCTGAGGAGTCTAGCTAGTTTGTGTTTGTTTACTTTTCACATTTCATGTGAACCTTTTGTATAGAACAGTAAACTCACAAATATTTTTGTAATGTAAATATATGGATTACAAAATGTAATGCCACGATGTAAGTTATGTTTTGATAATAAAATGGGATAAGTTGATCCTTTGAAATACTTGTGTTTCTGTGATGCCATAATAAGTGACTATGATTGCTCTAACGTGTCATTCTCATAGAGTATGTTCTTATATGTCCTCTGGATGTTCGGGCATATGCTCTATGAGAGTGGCATGTTACACTTTCTTCATCCAAAGTCTTTTGAAATTTAATCTCTTAAGGGATTTGAAAGAAAACACAAGAAATTTGTGCATTTGAATTCTAAGGTGAGCTAATTTCATGTTTTTGTTTGAACATTAGCTCCTTCATCATCTCCTCTTCATCTAGGGTTATGTTATGTATATTTGATTTTTGAATATGAGCTTTGAATGGCTATGTTAGGTGTGGAAGTGGAGAAGATCAAAGAAGGGAAGCAAGTGGAGTGAAGAATTAGGGTTTTGATCACTCTTTTAAAAAGGTATGGAAATTTTGATATGATGTTTGAGTTATTGAGTCTAACATAAGGGGTTTTGTTAAGAGAAGTATTCTATAAGAAAAATGGGATCCTTTTGGTTCAATTGGATGTGTTTTTTTTTTACATTGCTCTTATATAATAAGACTAAAGTTAGTTAATTGGAATGTGTACCTTGCTAGATGGAGTGGTTCCACTGAATAGACTTTTATATTTAGCCATATCTTGACCTGTAAATATCCAAATAGGATTATTTTACTTGGAAATTAAATTAGAGACATAGGTTTAAAACTTTTATGGAGAAATCGAATTTGAATTCTATCACTAAAGATTTTGAAATTTGGCTCGAAATTGAGTTCAGGTTATTGTCCATGTTTTAAAATAGCCTTTAGTATTTTGATAATAACTCTCGGAATAATATACCAAATTGCATGAATTATATACCATGAAAAGCATAATATATAGGGGAACAAATGTCTATAAGACCTTAAGACCTAATCCAAACGTTTACTATATGCTTATGACAGAACAAGTTCAGGTATTGAATGGTGAGCTTCTTTCATGATCGTGATGTCATGATCGTGACCTTGTCTTCTTTCACAGCCAGAACATTATTTCGAATTTGATGTTTACTACATTTCACCAAAACCCTTTTGGATGTTTTTGAAACTTAGTAAACCCAGTATAAGGGTAACATAAGACTCATTATGCATGTAATGTGTATATATGTAAAGGCTTTCATTGATGCATCATTGCAAAGGTTTATGTTCATAAGGCATACCAATTTTGATTGGATGTGAATGAATGCTTTCAAATTGAGCATAATGGAATGACTTTGTGTATTATGCATTAATTGTTATGAATGTGACTTTGAAATGTGATTAATGTTCTAATGATTTGTTTTGGCCTACCAAGTCTTAGTTGCAGGTAAATAGGCATGCCTAGAAAGGTCTACAACTGCTTCTGTTCTGATACACTACGTTATCTTCTGCTTTAGAGACTTAATTCTCTTCTGTTTTAAATGTTATTGCATCTTCTGTAGATACCAATCATAGGTATCTTCTGTTGTATTCCTATTACCCACTTCTGAAAAGATTAGCAGGCAAATCTTGTATATGTTTTGATATTTGTTCTATTCTGATGTAAACTTATAGTCAGCATGCTCGTTGAGTATCATATTTAATTGTTGTTATGTGATATTTCATGACTTCATGTTATAATGTACTTTCCATCGTTTGATTGTCATAAATCATTTGCATGTAAATGTTAGACGACTACTGAATGTAGTCACCATCTTACATACATTATTTTTCCCACTAAGCTATATGCTTAGCATGATGGTTTTTTCCTCCGTGTAGGTCTTGATAAACAGGATTAAGGTTGGTACAATCGCAATAGCCAAAGAAGGGCATATTAACTTTTGGAAGATTTTGTTCTTAAGCTTTGAGTTGTACTTATAAATATTATGAGAAATGAGAAAATTTGTAGTATGTGTAAATGGCATGTTATTCATTACGTTTTTAATGTATGGATTTGATATGTGCAAAATGTAACCTATTTAAACTTTAATAAAATATAAAATCTGATGTATATTTTCCTTATTTTTTGGGAGTCACTGGCTCATATTAGTATGTTTTAGGTTTGTTTGTGTGGCATTTGTATATCCTCCTAAGTGGTATTAGGGAGTTACATTCTAACCAAATTACTCATGTTAAAACTTATAAGATTGCTTTACCGTGTCTTGAATCCCTCTATTAGGTTTGACCTTAATCCAAAAGATTTATGTCCTTCTATCTCTAAGATTGCAATCAACTATTTCCAATTATTATGGATCTATCCAAACTTAGGATTTCTCAATCACTAAGTATGAAATCAGATTAAAGTCTGAAAATTAGATTAATAGACAGTAATAAAAACAGATAACCAGATCTCAATAATCAACATAATACAATTGTATTCATAAATTAATCAAATCATTGTTTGGAATCAACTAAGGTTCATGTGACTTAAATACTAACAGAAAATTTAGTTTTACATTAGAGAACACAAAATCACATCCATATATATAGAAAACATCGGAATCGTAATTCTAAGTCTCCCTGTATGTTCTCTATCAACTATTCTAACAATGTAGATGTCTGATCTTGCATTCTAATGAATCTCTCGACAAAAATCTCGCGTCTTCCGCTCCTCAAGCTTTGAATCACCTCTAAATATCTCTAGACGTACCAACCGCTCTCTCCCTTAATTAACTCTAAAATGTCAAGTTTATAAGAAAACCTACAATTTTAGGTTATGCACACTCGTGCATATGAGCATGCATAATCGAGGTACGCCGGAAATCGTGAAACTGAACGGATATGCAAAAGTGCACGGCCATGCTTGTCTTCCAAATTGTTGTTTTTTTCAATTTTAGCCTCATTTTTGTCGTGTTTCTTCTCCTTTAAGTTCTTAGAGTCAATTATAACCTGTAAACACACTTGAAGTGTATTAAGTACCAAATATCAAGCAAAATACGTTATACATTTCAAAATATAGTCAAATATTCATCTATTAAGTTGGCAGGTGGTTTCAGGCCATGACCATTCAATCTAAATGTCTTTTCAGTTTTTAAGCTCTGTATCTCTATTGTACCAAATAGAAAGACATAAGAAATCACAGAAGGACCAATCCAACATGAGCGCAACTTACCTAGAAATAATTTGTTTGACCAATAATAAAGCTTTTCTTTGAGATTATCTTGTTATAGAAAGCTTTAATCTTTTCCTTATTTATTATTTATTTTATTTTCAACTTCAATTAATCGTAATTGTAGTTCTAGATTATTAAGTTTGTGAGTTGTTGGATCCCGTTTACCATAAACGTGTGCGTAACATTGCTCGTCATACAAACGGAAGCACAATCCAAAGAAATCATAAAGCTTAAAGTCTCATACCATTTCTATGTTCCTTTTTCCATAACACATCTCATTTATATATCTAACAACAATTCATGTGCAAAATTCATCATCCCAA
>JAOTAZ010000220.1:15879638-15894784 GCA_025629785.1 Erythroxylum oxycarpum | reverse complement strand
AATAATTAGACACCTTTATACTTAAGAAAAATATATTTTAATTTACCTAAAAAAAGTGTTTCTTGACTAAAGTCGTTTATTTTAACTTTATTGAAATAAATTAAATTTATTATTTTAGAGGAACATTATCTGGTTTTATTTAGAATTTTATTAATTTAAATAATAATTTATTTGGTTTATTAGAAAAGGTATTTAAAATTAAATTTCAAAAATATTTTATTTATTAATAGAGAAAAATTAGCCTTCTTAATTATTATAGAAAATAATTTTCTAATTTGTTAAAGAATTATTTTCTAATTAATTAGGAAACTAATCTCTAAATAAATAATATAAAGAACTTTCTTATTTGAATCTTAAGTAGTAGAAAATATTTTTTAATTAAGAAATAAGTTATTTCTAATTAGATTAAAAATGATTTTCTAATTATGTTAGAAAATCTTACCCAATAAATTATAATAAGTAAGAAAAGTAATTTATTAAAAATTTATTTTCAATTCTAGCATTAAAGCTGAATTTATGCTTGTTTCTGTAGGCAAAGATAAGTAGAACTAATTTTGTGGGATGCTAACTCGAGGAATGATTCTATGTTGTTGCTTTCGCCTGTCAATATTCTCTTGTCTCTTTCATCCCATAGGCTAGAGACTAAGTATGTTAGAGCAAGTCTACATATCTCTTTCACATGACATTTTCAAACTTATACTCCATTCAACTATTTTAGACCAGGTCAGAGGGATGTTAAGATCCTCTGTTCTCTACTCTATTCTCTACCCTGTTTTATTGAATTTCAACAATGTATTTACGTAAGATTCATATAAATAAATGACTGAAATTCAATAAGGCGAAATAAGAGATAGAAAATCCGTTGCCGTCAGAGGGGGTTAGTGATATTGCAGTGTCTAAGAATTCCATGCCGCACATACTTGCTAAATTGACATTGGTAAAACAAATGCTTCATTTGTTTTTAGAGAATTTTTACAAAGAACGCACCAGTTTGGTGTATGTGATAAGCCTGCTATCCTATCCAGAGTGGGAAGCCTATTCTTCATGGCTAACCACAATACGCGGGAAGTTTTAGGTAAGTTATGCTTATACCACATGACCTCATCATTGGACCAAGTGAGCAATTCATCAAAGGGTGAGTGCTTTCATTCGATTAAGTCTTCTTCGGTACAATCTAGCCTATAATTTAATAGTAAAATGGAAAAGGGCTATCGAGGGAAGGGATTTGAAGATGTTTCTGGATGAGAATGCTTGAGCTACTATGACCTTTGGCTACAATAATTGTTCTCAATGAGTTAGCTTCTTTGCATTGCTCTAAATGACCTAATAATCATACCAAAGGTATAATGCCAATAATCATACATTGAAGTTCAACGTTTTAAATAGATAAAAAAGTATACTATATCAATAGGAGCATTTATGGGAGAGCATATATTTATATTTTAACATACTTTGAAGTTTCAGTCTGGAGGAGGGATGTGGTTTTTAGTGTTTATTATATATGACATCTAAATTTAAATACCATATTTCAAATTACAGTTACAAATAATTGATTGATTTATTTTTTATATATTTTTATTTATAATAATTAACTAATAAGATGATGTTACTAAAATGCCTAACAGAAAATAAATATGATATCACTTATCAATTAAATATTAAATTATAAAGCATATGGAATGGGAGATGTCAACAAACTAAGTTCAGTGCATCTCATAATTAAATTCTTTTCTAAATGTGATAATAATATCATAAATACGGACATTAATGATTCAATTGTAGTAAACAATGGTTGGAGGATGCAATCCGACCAAAGTGAAAATGAAAACTGAAATCCTTATGAGTCCACACTTAATCAAGTGGCCTCAGTCTGCGTTTGTAGGACAGGTGGAAGAGGTGCTTTGATAAGGATTAACTGCAAGCAGAAAAGACAAAAGGAAAATTACCAATGCTTCGAGTGTTCTGTTTGCATGTTCTTTAAATACCTACCTCATCTGTGGATGGTTGTGATAGTGTCAATTGATGTGCATGCAGAAGATAGCCGCAATCTCCAGGGACGGGTTTGGTTGGCTTCTCATATCCACTACCCAGAAGAACAAACTTATCAGGCCAAAGAGAACAGGACACAACAAGAATACTTGTAGATGAAAAAAGCCCAAGGAACCATAAATGTCTATTAGTGTACACCAACAAAGAAATCAGTCAACCATAAAACAACCAAAAAGTTAATTCCCTATTACAAGGATCTGCCTTGAGAATAATTTTCTTCTTTAAGAAACCAATCAAGATAAAAAGAAATGTATAAACACTGAGTTTCTTTACCCGTCTTCGGCATATTTTTCATCCACATATTCATAATCAAAGCATCTTGGTTGTCCACCAAAAACGTAGAGAGGATCCCCTGATTGATGACATATAATTATAAACAATGGTAACAGTTATATCCTAAGAAGCGTCAAACCTCAACTGATCTGCATTCCCATCGCAAAGCAACTGTAAACTCATTCAGGTAATATTAGGAATATAAGGTAGTCAAATCTCTCATCTTAAATGTGACTTGAGTAAGCATGTCTAACATGAAAGCAGTTGATGATGGCAAAAAGATTAAGTTCATAATTATAAAGAATCACGGTTTCTGAAGATGTAAGTTGCATGTCACCTAAATTTTCTTCATACTAGCAAATACTTCACATCATACCTAGTAAAGAATGTCCTATGAAAGAGAGATGAATCCGGATCTGGTGTGGCCTTCCCGACTCAATCTCAACCTGTTGAAACAGGATAAAGCATATTTGAATCTTCAGGAAAGAAGAGGAGCCCCAACCCTCATATTTCTAGAAATTTCCAGAAGAAATCCCTAGATTTATTCTGGTGAAGGGCTTACCTGGACCAATGTGCGGTTGTCATGTACATGTCTCTCAAGAACTTCAACTTTGCTCAATGCTGGCTTACCTGTTTTTACCAAAAAATAAGGATGGACATCAATCCTTTGGAAGTTAAAGGAAAAAGCTGAGAGCAAAGAATGAAAAAGAACTTGACAAACGTGGTTATTTATAATGCACTCTAAAACACTTATTTTTGTGTCAAATGAATTTTATATCTTGTTCAGGGATGTGTAAACTTGAAATTTCAACAACCTGAGGGTGATGCAACATAGATCCCTTTGGCTACTCCTGGATATCGAACCATTCCAATTGGCTGTTTAATTATAACCTAAGAAAGGAATGAAAACCAGATTATGTAAACAACTTACGATAGTTTCACTTTTGCAAAAACAGCAGGCACAGTCAAGTGTACAATTTTTACCTTATCTTCCTTAAGTATTCCACTAACTAGTGCCCGGTAAATCTTTGAAATCTTCCTACTCCTACTAAGCTCTATGCTGTTAGAATGTTCATCATCAAAGAATTCTATGCTTGAAATTGAAATATCAAATTTAAAACATATGTAAACTACAAACATCATTATTACATCTGGAATTTCAGTTCTATCTGTAGTATGTATTAATTGAAAGTAGCAACATATGCAGGGATCAGAATAATATGTTTGTTTCTTAGCATTTGCCACAGCATTTCAGGTAGAATATTCCTAGGAAAAGATGGTAGAGCACCGATTCCACAAATCTATACTCATTAACAATTAAGATAATGTAATAGCTTTAAAGGTAAAGGAAGTTTAACTCATTGAATAACAACTGTAGCTGAGAGTGTCATTGACCTGTTGGATTCAATAAGAGATGACCCATTGGCAAAGTATTTAGCAATGCAAGTCTTAGCCTTCATGGTCTTTGCACAAAGCAGTACTCCTATAAGGGTTCAACAATAAACCATTAAGAAGTATAGAAGAGTTATTCAGCCTCCCACTTTTCAAATTTACAAAGCACCATTCGTGTGCAGCAGGAGGCCTCCAGAAATAGCTAGTTGTAAAGTGGCAATAAGCAGTATAAAGTGATGGATATTTGTCATGTACAAGAGAAACACAAGCAAACTTATTGGCTCACCAAAGATAGAACTATTTACAAGAGTTGATCTCAAATTCCTAGATCAAATTTCCACACTTTCTCAGAATTTCAGAGTGTTATGGCAGCAGTTGTGAGTAATGTCATAAAAGCTCCAAAGGTACACAGGCTTTCTAAAGATCGCAACAATGCTTGAAATTGGAATCATATTCTTATTTAAATAATTGTCAAATCAAATCCCAGACAAATGCGGCCAATAGTTAATTGTCATTATCATTAGCAACAGTCAACAGCAGTTAACCTGAGGTGCCCCTTCCCAAACGATGAACAGGAACTGGATGGGATTCTTTACTAGCTAGGTCAGGTTGTTGTCCACTTGCCCACCATTGGAGCTGCGTCAAAACAGTTCGTTGCTGGAAAAGCCCTCCAGGCAAAACTTGAAGGCCTGAGGGCTTGTTCAAAGCAATCTGGACACGTATACCAATGAGATGCAATTCTATCATTCAATAAACAGAAACTTGCAACCATGTACATGATTCCATTGATTTCTCAAGGATATAGGAACTACGAGCGCAATGAATCATATAATAAGTGAACCTCTAAAAAACTACACATATCAAGAACGATGATATTAAACAAGCACAATAGTACTTAACTTACCATGTCATCATCTTCATATAAAACATCAAGTAAGTAGGGGGCATCTGGCTCTCTCCAGGGGAGCCTATGGTAGACTAATTCAGCACCAGACCTAAGCCAATTTAGAAAAAAAGAAGGATTTGTTTACAACTTCACATACAAGTTCGAATGTTTCTTTAAAATGCAATCCTTCAGTCTTCCTTTTCTCTTTGATCAAGCAATTACGTGAGTATACCTGAGGATAGTGCTGGGTTCTGTGACGACACTACCGTCAATAGCAATCTGCAAAGATACAACATAATGGTAATACATATTCTTATTAAGTGAAGAATTTGATCGTTTATCTTTGCTTACGAGGATTGAACCTGTCCGTTGTGTATTCGTTGCAGCCACCTGTTGAACTCATGGCAATAATGAAACTTTCAAATAGGGAAAGAAAGAAAAGGAAAAAAACGACGATAAATTTGATAGGTTATATACCCTTGAAGAGGTGCCGAGTTCTTATACTTGGTGGAGTAGAAATCTATCAATGTCAGTTCTGTAATTACACACAGAAGAAGCAGATATTCAGGGTCTGAAACGAAACAACTAGAAGTAGATCAAATCAAGTAACAAAAGCAAGTTTCTTCTAAGGAGAAAGTAGCTGGATCGGTTAAGGACCAGAATCTGAGGGTTTAACGACGTCGTTGTAGCGGAGGCCGTCATTGAATTCTGGCCAAGGGACACCGAATGTCCGGAACATGGCTTTAGTCGCAGTGGAGGGAGAGGGAGGAGATAATGACTCAAAAAGTAAAACTTCTTTCAGTCTCAAATGAAATCACCTGTTCCATAATTGCCGTGCCAATGCTGTTCTATTGCATCTGGTCCATATATTTTTGTGGGTCTCATATAAATATATGGATCAAATGCAATGAAACAGCACTGATACAGCAATTATGAAACAGGTGATCTGTTCCCAGTTGATTGACCTACTAATTAGATGCTGTGCTTCTTTCTTAAATAATCGACGCGACAACTGCTCGTAGTTTTTGCTTTCAGAATTGCTATTAAGAAAACACTATGAGCAGTCTAAAATGGGGTATCCGTATTTTGCCCAAATAGCATCAATTAGGATCGTGGCTACCGGAGGGTTGTTGTTGAGTCTGATTCTCAAGATGTGGTGACTTTGGTGCTAAATTCTTGTCCCCATTTCTACCCTTTATTTTTTCTGGTTGACGACATTAGGACGTTAATTGCCAGAGATTGGTGTTGCTCTCTCCAACATATTTTTCATAAAGCTAATCATTGCGTGAACTTCCTCGCTAAGCAAGGTTCTTCAACTATGACTCGATGGTCTCTTTGAGAGAACCCAGCCCCAGGATTACGCCTGTTGCTTCAGAATGATCAGAAATCCGTGGCTTTTTTGAGGCATTAGCCCTTGCTAGTTTTCTTTCTCCTTTTACACCAAAAAAAAAAAAGAAAAGACGGAGGCCACCCCTCATTAGAAATGACATATTACAGAAGTTGGGACAATTCCATGATTTCCAACAAAAGAATACATATATCACTCCCTTCTGTTTCTTTTATTTTGGTCCGAACAACAATACCAACAATAAAATAACAATAATATTGATAAACATTTGCCCCACACAATGAATTACATGAAATAGAACCCAAAGGATAAGAGCGGGATCCACAAGCATCAAGATTCTGAATCAGCAGAGCACATCTGCCGCTGAAGAGGAAGCACCAACCACCTGAAGGGAAGCCCGATACTCTACTGAATCACCGCAATGACATCCTTTAACAGCAGCAATTTGAAAATGGGTTGCGCTATTTTCAGATGTTTCTTTGAGAGTCGTTCCTTCTCTTGTAGCTACTGCCTTGAGCCGATAACGCTCTGCCCTTGATCCAATAACCTGCCCCAATACAGATGCTGCAATTGTAAATGCCATAGCTGACTTGGGCATCAAAACGGATTTCCTTAGCATAGCTATGAATGGAACAGCTGCATGCACAGCTGCAAACCATGATGGTGAAAACTTTTCTGTGTGTTCCCTCCATATTCCTAGTGGGACATTCGCTGCCATACCCAGCATCCCAATCACAAGAACTTTTGCTGGCAAGGGTTGTGGTCGCAGATTCTTTGCAAAAGCAGTTTGTGCTAGGGCTGCTCGGGCTGCAACCACTACAGGCGGGCATTTAAATTTCATGCCTGGAGGGGGTTGGAAAGCTTTTGCAACAAGTGGTAAGACATTACTGACTGCTCGATAGGACTTTGCAATAGGACAATTACCATTTTGCAACCATTCATTGCCCATTGCCTCGTGATTAGATTGTCCTCCCTGAATGTCAACATGAAAATAACTTCAAACAAGTTACTATTTTAACATTATACCCCGTAATGAATTATATCACAAATTTCAACGGGCTCAAAATAGTTCTTGAAAAACAGCGAGTTACATAAAAATACAGCCTTGAACTTGAAGTTCCACAGAATCAGTATTAATATTAGATTATTTACCTTTGAAGAAGATTTCTTCTTAGATGAATCAGAGTTTTTCTTCTGGTTACTCCACTTCTTAGAGAAAGAATCAAAGCTGAATGGACCCCCAGGTCCAAAAGATGAAAGACTGATGGTGGCTGCCTTTGCAGCTAATGGATTAAACTCCATTAGGCTTGGTTTTGGTTCAACTTTGTCAGAGTGCGAGAATGATCTTTCAGAAAGTGGGACAACTCCCTCTCTTCCGTGGAATAGCCTGAATGACATTTCAAAATTGGGGCCATCTTCAAAGATTGGACCTTTTCCTGTTCGCACCTGCAAATACAGTTGCAAAAAGTACACTAAGACTATTTGATTTTAGTTAAATTTGGCTTCTCACTCTAAGAGGAAGAGAAGATAGAAGCACACAAGAAACATAGAAAGCAAGTAACGTACAGGCATTGGGAAAGGAATGGAGGAGGAAAAGGAGAAATTAGTAGGCTCATTAATGTTTCTCAAAAACGGACATCTAAGCATGTCTAATTGAGATGGTACAGACTCCTCATTTAAGCCTCTGAATAGAAATTCCATCTTGCTAGGCCGTAAAGTTACCTGAAAAAGGAGAAAAATTCAACACCAATGTTCTCAGAAAGGCAAAACAAAGGTTTATGTAAAAATGGAGCTTGCTCAGCTCCAGAAACTATAACCAAGAGGGTTTAAAAGGGGAAAAACGAATGGTCAACATACAAGCCTTAATAAAACCGAGAAAAAGAACTCATGCTCATGGTGATTTCATTTATTTGAGATAAAGAGAATGTCGCACATAATGAAACATTCAATCAAAACATTCAGGAGTCATCAAGCGAAAAGTTCATAAAAACATGAACTTTCACTAGAATTCCAGTACCATTAAACTACACTTGTAGAAATAAAAAACCCCGCACATATATCAATCAAATTATCAATCGAAGATTGAAACCCCATTTGATCCCAATCGTACAGAACTTCCAAAGTCACACGCATCTAAATCAGCAAAATACAATATTTGTCTTGCAGCCAATTTTGTAACCAAAATCGGAATCCGCAACAAATTGGTGATCTAGAACCGAAAAACAATCAGAGGAATAAAAAAACTAACATGTACACGTCAAAACCAACCAAAGAAAACACAGAAAAAAGAGAGTTCTGAGAGAAAAAAACAGTTGAACATAAGAGCGGTAACTCTATAAAGGAATGATACCTTCCCTTGAAGCAAAAACCGAAGATAGGAAAGGAAAATGGAGAGGGAAAGAGGGTATAGTAGAGAAAGTGGAAAATGAAGACAAAGAGTTAGGTGAGTGAGAAGGAAGAAAGAGAAGACATGGTTGTGGTTGTAAGGAAGAAGAGAAGGAAAAAGAGGAAACGGCGCCGTGCTGACCACACGCCTTCGGTTAGGCTTTGTAATAAGACAGACAGGCCTGGGGTTAGGCCAACTGACACCGCTAATGCAGCCAGTAAGAACGTGTGAGACTCTTCCACTGTGTCTGCGTTTGGACTTTGGATTTTTAATTTTGTCTTCATATTTGGACTCTTTTTACTTTCTTTTTTTTAATTAAATATAATCACAATAATAAATAATTTATTACCAAATATTGGTTAAAACTAATTAAAATAGAATCATCGTTAAAGTATCTAAGAAGAAAGAAAAAAAGAGGTTAATCCGAATTATTGTTTTAACAAAATAGTATACGTTTACCGAGTGATGGGGTTCACGAAAAACACGTGTTCAATATGTTTTTCCAATTCATCTTTATTAGTACACGCGCTTGAAACAAAATTGGAGTCTGTATGACACAAAAGGCATAAATCACTTAGGTTAGAATCCACTCAGTCACCACACCAAATCAAACTTAGAATCATCGTTGGAACTGTGTTGTAAATATGAAACAGAAACAGAAACAGACTAGACATATTATACTTGATCAACCCACATTTTAAAAAAATGAAGACAATTTAGAATGATGCAACATTTACAGATTCCATCAGCAACGGCATTATCTATATTTGCCATTTGCAAAGGGCAGCAATATGTGCTTGCCTGCCTTTCCAAACGAAGAATTTACAAAAAGGAGATCAACTGTAAGTACCCAAGTTAAAGGAAGCAAAAACGCGCTATCTTGAAATGACGACAATATCTACCTTTATCTGGAAAAAAGGCATCAGCAAATTAGTTCTGGGAAAGGAGAATTGCACTAAAAAGTTCCTCTCTTTTCAAGCTCTTCATCTTCACAATAAATCTGTTACTAGGGCGCTGCTTCCTCCCCTGATCTCTTGTACTCTGGTTTCAGCTCATATGATCCTTGATTAGTTCCCTTGTTGTTATAGATGCAGAGATCTTTAAGTATATCCTTTAGGAATTGCTGTAAGAAGAGACACTCTGTTAATTAAAGATGAAAACCTCAACTAACTTCAATACCCTGAACCCAAGAATTTTCAATCGGATCCCATACTTCCAAAACCCACCCGCCACCATCTATCCTTAGGCCCTTAAATGTAGGTACGGAAGAAATTGGTTTTCAGCCTGTTAATTTAAGTCAAACTTCTTCTCTTTCCAATATCTAAGTACTTGCTAGAAGAAGTCTGACATTAAAAGTCAATAATCCTGAAAATGTTAACAAACATGTGCATTCTGAAATGTAAACATTGACTTGACAAGAAACAGTGAAACTAAATAGTCGATGACACGCATTTTGAATCAAAATTTCCCCAAGGTTTTGAATCCCAAAAGAAGCATTGCTAAAATGTAATCAAGAACTATCAGGGGGATTCAGGCAGTTCTAGCTTGAACAATAGTTGTCATGTGAAGCCATATACTGAAAAGGTTCAGAAGGCTGTCTTCACATATTTCCAACTGCCCACATTTATAAAAGACAGCTCGCAGAAGAAAAACCATCAAGTTTACAGTTTTAGCTTCTGTGACAATTATTGCTATGAGACAATCTGAAAACCAAAGAGAACAGAAAGTGGCATGAATGGTGGACTAAGAATTGCTTAAGTTGCCAAAATTGATCTATCGCATAAAACGACAAGTTATTCATAAGTTAGCATCCACACTTTACACAGAAGTGAGGTGATCAGTAAACATACCTCAGGTTGATCTGTCTCTTGGATGAGTTGTCTTAATGTCCAATTTGGCTGCCTTTCAAAGAGTTTAAACATAATCGATTCCATTTCTCCCCGGTCCCTTCTCGTCCTTTTCGTTTCTGATCCCTTGGGTGGCAGCTTCTTCTTCTCCTATGGCAAACATATTCCTTCTAGTTAATCCCAATGTTCCAAATAACATAAATTTGGTCATATCAGAGTAAAATGCTCCCACTTAGATCTAAACCATTCATGAAATTACTGGTGAAGCACAAGTTAGCTGAAGTACACTCAATCCAGTAACAATCATCCCTGGCATAGGCCTCATATGAGTTCCTTTGTCATTGTCAATGACCTGAAAAGGGAATAAATAAGGATTAAAGACTCTAAATGACCCTTAATCGTTTGATGCCAAAGATGTTACTAGACGTCAAACCTGTATCTGCCTATTTTTTGTCATGTACTTGCTAGTCCTTTCACGACAAAGTTTCCCATAGCTCTCAAGGTTTTCATTATGAGGTCTCATGTCAAATTTGTTTATTATTTTTCCCTCCACAGATACTTTTCCTGCATACAAAGAACAACTAACTTCTGAATAGTTTCCTTATCTGATGTAGAGAACTCACGTTTGCAAGAATAGAATTAAGATAGAGAATGAAGAGAACTCACGTTGAAATAAAAATGAATGAGGTAAAGGGGGAAAGTGTTATGGACACATTCTTGGGGGAAAACGTATGAAAGAAAAAAACATTAATTTGGATTTTTATCGATTTGTTAGATAGTTGCTGTTTTACGGTTATTTCCTTACTAGGATAATAATACGGTAGGAATCCTATTATTGATAGGATAATAATAAGGTAAGATTATCAAAAGAAGGAAACATGCTTAGAGTAAGAATTCTGTTATTGTAAGGAGAGTTCGAAAGTAGGAAACATGTTTAGAGTAGGAATTCTATTATTGTAAGGAGACTTGCATATTTAAAGGCAATCGAAATTAATAAAGAGCAAGTCATAATTTATTCAAATAAGAGATCAGAGTTCTCTCTATCAAACTCTAAGCTATCAGCCTCCTTTTGAAGAGTTAAAATTATACTCAAGATAGGTCAACCAAAAAAACAGTATACTCGCCCTGTGATTCGATCCCAAACACGGGACCATAACAATTTGGTATCAGAGCCAAACACGATGGGTGACGAAATCAGAGATCTATTGCAAGAAGAACGAGCCCTTACCGACTCCAAGTTTTCAGCCATGGAACAACGTCTTAGGGAGAGAATTGCGCAGATTCTTCATGAACAACTATCTGGCATAGGACTTAGTGTCCACAAAACTACTGTCATTGGAAGCGAAGAGAGCAGTGTGGCTGCCCCAACACAGCCTATTCCACAAACCAGAAACCATCAATCCACAGTGCCCAGGTATGCAAGATTGGAATTTCCGACATATGATGGCATGGAAGATGCCTTAATCTGGGCTCGCCGCTTTGAGCAATTCTTTGAGAATCAGAATACACATGAGACAGAAAGGGTGGGACTAGCGGGTTTTCATCTCTTAGAAGAAGCACAATTATGGTTTTATCAGTTGAAGAGGGCAAAAAAATCAATGACTTGGACAGAATTTTAGAAAAGTTGCTTCCAAAGGTTTGGACCACCGGAAGGTAGTAATCCAGTGGGGGAATTGGTCACTCTTCGACAAACTGGAACTGTTGAACACTATCAATGTCAGTTTCAAGAAAAGCTAGCTAGAGTTGATGAGCTCATTCTGGAAAATTTGCACATGGGATTATTTACGGCGGGATTGGATGATTCCATTAGATTGGATGTTCAACTGCTTAAACTACCAGATTTAGCAGCTACTATGAGTTTGGCTAGAGCTTATGAACAGAAGCTTCAGCTGCAAAAAATCACTAGTACTCAAAGGATGACATGGCAATCTCCCCAAACAAGCTCTAGTAGTTCGGTGACTATGCCACCAAGGAGTTCCAATGTGGCATCTACAACGATTGATAAATCATCAAGAAATCAAGCCCCTTTTTTTAAGTAGTTGACATGAGCAGAGATGGTAGAGAGGAGATCAAAAGGGCTGTGTTATAATTGTGATGAACCATATTCAGCTACTCACCAATACAAACGGCTTTTCTGGTTAGAGTTGGTAGATACAGATGATGATCCATCATTCGAGCTTGAGGACAAGCTCTTTCTGCAAGAGGGGGGTAATGTTATGGACACATTCTTGGGGAAAACGTATGAAAGAAAAAAAACATTAATTTGGATTTTTATCGATTTGTTAGATAGTTGCTGTTTTATGGTTATTTCCTTATTAGGATAATAATACGATAGGAATCCTATTATTGATAGAATAATAATAAGGTAGGATTATCAAAAGTAGGAAACATGCTTAGAGTAGGAATTTTATTATTGTAAGGAGACTTGCCTATTTAAAGGCAATCAGAATTAATAAAAAGCTAGTCAGAATTTATTCAAATAAGAGATCAAAGTTCTCTCTATCGAACTCTAAGGTATCAGCCTCCCTTTGAAGCGCTGAAATTCTACTCAAGATAGGTCAACCAAAAAATCAGTATACTCGCCTTGTGACTCGATTCCAAACACGGGACCATAACAGAAAGGAAATATTTCTGATCTCAAAGAATCACAAATCCATAAGCATTATGCAAGTCACCAAACTACGATCACTTTTTTTTTTCTTGTATGCTCAATATGGTTTTGATCAAATCTTCTTCTTATTTTCTAACTAGTACATTGATTACCCAAACACTCCAAATACAAAATAGACTTCCTCTTTTCTTGAGAGGAATTCATGGAAAAACAAGAGCAAAAGCATAAGAAGGAATGCTATATCCCAGATCTATGAGAAAGGTAAATGCTTAATGTTTCTCTTGATTGCAAACATTCATATATTTTCGTGTTTGCTTACATAGCAGCTGTGTGTGTACATGAGAAAGCATTTTTTTCCATCTGAAACAAGCACGTAGAGAATTTCACAGTTTCAAATTGACCAGCGTAAACAATATAGCTGAGCCACACTTTTTTTTTTTTTGCGCGAAAAGTATCTGTGTTGCTTTTTTCAGTCATAAAGGACAGGAATTGTCCATTCTTTTTAGATGAATAAACAGAAAAACTAGTGCAGAAAGGTAGTGATACATATCAGATAAGTTTTCCAAGGTAATGAATACCAATTACAAAAACCTAAATGTATAAACGCAACAGAAAAACTAGCGCAGAAAGGTAGTGATACATATCAGAAAGTTTTCCAAGGTAATGAATACCAATTGCAAAAACCGAAATGTATAAACACCAAGAAAGATGCAAACTGACCTTGAGATGACTCAGAAAATACAGACATGGGGATGAAGTCCTTAGAAATCTCCATTGCATAGCATTTGGGTGCATTCCCAGAATCATTGCCAGCCAATTCCATGGTGAACTGAACACCATTGCAAGATTCATATGAGATGGAGGGAATTATTAGACAAGTCTCCATAAGAGAAACCTATATGTCGTCCCTTAAATTTTCCAAACCTATTCTGTCATTATTTTTCCTTTAGCATCATCCACAGACAAAAACAAGGGGAAAAAAAAAAGAAAACAGATAATGGCTTAATTTCACCATATGCAGCCATTCCTCATAGGATCACAAACGAACATTTCATCCATCACGGATCCCACAAAACATATATGCCCTACACATACTCTTGTGCCCTGAAATTTCATCATGATGAGCACCGAACCATTACACACAATGAGATATTCAAAAGCATCAAGACACTGTCATTTAAAACATCTTCAACTATGCAGGTATCCCATTGAAAAGGAAACAAAAAAATAGAAAAATGAAGCATTCGGCATGCTTTCTGCCAAGTAAAACAAAAGCAGATAATACCAATCTTGGAACTCTAACAAAGAATGAACTTTTACTGTGATAGAACCAGACAGCACTAGGAATATTACAGCTCTTGTAAGTACCTTAATCGTATACACAGTAACATGGAATCAAGCTTCTTGGACCAAAAACTCTTAACATTACAATCTTACCTCACATTTTGTATGCAATGTGATGAGTGAAATAGTAAAAAGAAAAGTGCGTTGTGCTCTTGAATTTGAGACAAAGAAATGACACTTAGAAAACTATTTTTAAGCATTTGAAGTTGGAAAAACGAGTCAATGCGATAAAAAAAGAAAGAAAAACCTAGAAATCGAAGAATGCAATTGAAAACAAATAGGGAAAAGCACAAAACTGGAATCCAGAAAGAGAAGGCGCAAAGCATGAGCGTGAGAGAGACAGTTCTTGGAGAAGGCAAATTAAATCAAACAAACCTGAGGAGAGGAGTTGTCATCGTTGGAGGTAAGAGGGTCAATGGAGAGAATGACTTTGGCCACCGGCCGGGAGTGGTCGTCGGGCGATGGCGGTGTTTGGAGGGAGCGAGATACCAAAGCAGGGCACTTCATTAGCCAGACGGCTCTGTCGGCTTTGGTCATATCGAGGTATCCGCCAGCGGTGGCTTTGAGAGCGTTGCCGGTTCTATGGTAGTTACTACTGGCAGTGGTGTGGGACAAGTCGTCCATGGTGAAAAGAAACGGAAAACAAATAACAGAGAAAGAAGGATGAAATTGAAGGGACGTTTCTTACTGCGTAACAATTAACAAATCAAAGCCGGAGGTAATTATTATGGTTCCAAATTTTGCATTTAACACCGATCGGGTCTGGTTGTTTGTTTACAGATTAGTATATTTATAACGTGACCCTGACATAAATCACCTCTATATATAGTATTATCAAATTTTTTTCAGATTTCGTATTTTAGTAGAACTTCAATTAAGTATTGAGGATGACATGAAGTTTATTTATCATATATCTTTGCATATAAGGGAAAAAAATTCTAAATTTCTTTGATGTAATTTTCAATTTAAATTTTTTTTACCTCATTTAAATATTTGAATCTGATGAGAAA
>JAOTAZ010000220.1:15775427-15788474 GCA_025629785.1 Erythroxylum oxycarpum | reverse complement strand
ATATGGGTAGTAAATCGTAAAAACCGATGGATATGGATATGGATATGGGTTGAGTCATAAAAAATGGATATGGATATAGGTTGAGTAAAACCCGAACCGAACCCTACCTATTGCCATCCCTAAGTACGTCCATTAGTAGATTCAAGGCCTGACCAGCAAACTCAGAGGATAGGACAACAAGCATACGCAGCGAGTGACAGGCACTTCTTTGTACCTTCAGACAACCAAAACCCATATCAGAACACTCAAATCTTAAAGATAGTTGTTAGTGACAAGTCTAAAGCTCAGGAAAAGGTTTCAATCAGCTTAAAAGGGCTTGAACAATAATTTATAATCTACCCAAGTACACTGCTATAGGATTTATATCTTAAGCACATGTTAGTAATATTTAGAATCACAAACTGAAGTTACCTTGACGAATTCGTCCTCAAGACCGTGCACAAAAGCTCCTGCACAATTCTGAGCATTACATCAACCACTAGATTTCTTCTCTTTTATGATACTGAGAACCTTCTTAGACAAAGTTTGTAATAGAACATCCTCTGATACCATTTTTGTCTTTCCAAGAGCGTCAAAAGCTTCAACTCTAACATCCACATTCATATCCCTTACCATAGAACAAAGCTGCATGAAAAGAAGAACAAATTATATATCGAAAAGATCAAATTCCGTAGAAAACAATAATGGAGAAGAGCTATTTACCTGTACAAATACAACATCTGACCAATCTCTCCTATCTTCCTCTTGAGTAGTTTCTGCAAGCATTTGGCCCCATTCACTGACCTGTATTCAAACATCAAACAGTTATACTCCAACTGATGAGAAGGAAGAACAACATAAAAGAAATAATTGATTCACATTACCACACGAACAGCTGCCAAACGTACACAATCTTCAGAGTCTTCGAGAAGCTCCACAGCTCAGAAATAACATCCTCCAACAACGCTTCAATTAAAAACGCTCCAGATCTGAAAGCAACCCGAGCTCCTTCGATAAGTACCCGACAATATCACCGTGGTTGAGGTCGATGCGGGCCAGATCTGAAAGCAACCCAAGCTCCTTCGGCTAGTACTCGACACTATCACCGTGGTTGAGGTCAATGCCGGCCAGATTTGAAAGCAACTCGAGTTCCTGTGAGATGGAGGCATCTGAGAAGAGAGAAGAGAGAAATGAGAAGCGGTGTTTTACCAAAATAATGAGAAGCGGTGCGAAGGAGAGAAGAGAACTGTGAGAAGACTAGAAGAGAGAAGAAAGGAGAGGACGGTTTTAATCCGGTTATCAAATAACCGATTCGTTAGAAAACCGGCCGGTTTTCTGATAAACCAACCAGTTTTTGTACTTAAGGGTTATTACCCTAAACCGAACCGGACACATGGCCGGTTCCAATTCTTTCCGGTCGGACCGGCCGGTGCGGTCCGATTTTTTTATCATTGATTACGACCTTAGTGAGGGAACATATTTATAAGTTTTGATGCTACATTTCAATCCAAAAATTTAAGACATTAAATTTATAGATCATTTTTTATTTATATATCTTTTACTAATTTCATCTTTTTTTATAACGTGAAATTCTTACTCATCATCCCAACATGTAAAAATCTAAACTAGCGCCGCTCACAGGGTAGCCTAGCGGTAAAAAGGAGTAAGGAATTGTGTGAAAGTTGTGGGTTTGAATTTTGGAATGAGCAGCCTTTATTTAATGTGATGTAATCTTCTTGATCATGACCCAACTTTTAAGCAATAGCGAAGCTACTGCTAAGGGAGGGTCCTCAATTTTTTTTTTAAAGAAGATATATATGCACATAGAGGTTGCCCATCCTAAAAGAATGTCGTTGTCTATGGTGGATTGGATTAAAAAAAACTATATATATATACATTGCCCCCCTAAAAAAAATTCCTGACTTTGCCACTGCTTTTAAGAGCAGGTATCTTTAATATTATCTAGGATTACAATCGGGCAAAATTCGGAACCTGAGTTATAAAAAAAATCTAAACTAGCTTTTGATTGGTAATAATATATATTTCAATTATCGGAAATAAGATTGACAGTATAATATTATAACAAAGTCCAAACTCAAGAGATTAAAAAATAGGAACAGATTCTCTATTAAGAGTAATCAATTCTTGGTATATTACATTAAATCTTATTTATATATTTACGTAAAATTTATGCAAAAACAAGTACAAAATTAAATGGCGAGTAAGAACACACCAAATATAACAGGGTACTCCAACCTCCGGATACGGATAGTGGCCTCCGCCTCTCTCCTACGAGGACCTAACGTCGCATTTTATCCATTCACCACTCATTATCCGCATAAAATAATTAAAGACAATTAGATCACTTATCGCAAACACCGAATTGTTCTTGCATTCGTTTTATCCTTATCTCTTATTATTCAGAATTCTCCATATAAAATACCCAATCCTAATATTAAAGCCCCTCACTTCTCCTTCCACGACACACACGCGTGTCCTCTACTTTCTCTGATCCTTTTCAATTTATTCTAAAAATGAAAATGAAACTTACTACTTTATCTCTTCTCAAATTTTGAAATAATTCCCCTAACCAGATGTCATTCACACATGTATAGAATCTATACATCTATGTATCATTGACAATCCATCCACTGCTGGTGTTGATTTAACTATTCCACAGCTGAGCTCTGAAATCCACCAACTGTAGGTTAAAGGAAAAAGAAAAATACCCGACAGATTCGATGTTTCTCCACAAAGGTGAAGAAATAAAGCAAGTGATTGATAGATAATGTACCCATTTCCAATCTTAAACGGTCTGTACAATTAGTTTATTTTTCTCGTTATGCAGTTTCGGATTTAATTCATGAATCTCATTCTCCGGTTCATTTGTTGTCTTTGGCCGATTCGTTTTCTCCTTCTTGCCAATTCCTTGTAAAGTTGGGTTCACTGCAATATTGCTTGCCACAGACGCATAGTTTTTTCTAGGTATGTGTTCTTTCGATCGGTTCTTTGTGGTTACGGAGATTCGTTTTGAGATTTGACTTCTTGGAGGATATATAGACGTTAATTGAAAAGTTGAAGAAAGGAGTCATACGTTTGTGATTGGTGTAGCAATGGTGTCTGCAAATGATCCTATTGAAACGTTTCTCAATTCCATTCAAGTGGTGAAAGATGCTTTTGCGCCTTTTGAGCTGGGGCTTAAAAGAGCTGCTAGGGACTTCGAGAATTGCTGGGGAGTTCCTAAGAACGGGAATAAGCTGAACCAACTTGAGTCAGTGAATGAGTTGAATTTTAGTGATAATACCAATCATAACACCAAGGTTCAGATCTGTTCTGTGAAAAAGAAGTGTGTTAGTAATTGCAGTAGTGATAATGGGCGCCGTCCGATGGGTGAAAAGAAAAAGAAGGGATTGTCAATAAAGGTCCCTGTAAAAACTGTTCTAGGGATGTTCTCCATGAGTTTGGAAAAAGGGCCCGATGATAGAAGAACTGAGGTGTCAGAGACATGGGTGAAAGATCGAGAAGGCGAGTCTTGCATAAATTGTTTTCAATTTGCTGTGACTTGGTCTTTGTTGGTTAGTGGGTTCGTTCAGGCTTTTCCTACCCCTTTCAAGACTAACAAAAAGCGGTGCCAGAAGGTAAGTGACGAGGAGAAAGGGTTTTTGCTGCTGCGCAAACCAGAGCTAAATTCAAAAACTTTGAGTCAACCAAGACGGAGGGAGTTAAAGGACGAATCTGTTGAAATGCTCCATTGCTGGAAAGATGGGTATGTTAAAGAAAGGAAACAGGTGTCACTAGAGTGCCTCATTGGTTCTATATTTGACCAATTGGTTCGCAATCTGTCAAAATTTGATCCGATCTTTCAAGAGACTGATGACAAAGGCTGGGATAGTGATTGTTCAACATTACCCCGCCAGGCATCTCACTTTGATCAACCAAAGACAGTGATGGGTATTTGGGAAAGTAGAAAGATGGATGTAAATGGGTTTTTGGGGAATATGAGGTTTGCTAGAGTAGGAGGTGTGCCCTCAAGTTTAGTTGGAGTATCTTCTTCAGTAAATGATGAGGGTGATCATGGTGCCAGTAGTGGTAGAAGTGACGAAACAGGGGGTAGTTTACCTCAGAAGCTGGCGGGTGGGATACTTAGCATTCCCTTGTCTAATGTTGAAAGATTAAAATCCACTTTATCTACAGTTTCGTTGACAGAGTTAATTGAACTTGTGCCACATATTGGGCGATCTTCAAAAGACCATCCTGACAAGAAAAAGCTATTTTCTGTCCAGGATTTCTTTAGATACACAGAGGCTGAAGGTAATATTTGTGTTTGTTGCTTCTATACACTTCTGTATGTCCATATGAAGATTTTATTCATTGTTTCAGGAAAAAGGTTCTTTGAGGAACTGGATAGAGATGGTGATGGGGAAGTGACTTTGGAAGATCTTGAAATTGCAATGAGAAAAAGAAAACTATCGCAAAAATATGCACGAGATTTCATGCGACGTGCTAAAAGTCACTTATTTTCAAAATCATTTGGGTGGAAACAATTTTTGTCGTTAATGGAGCAGAGGGAACCAACCATTCTTCGTGCTTATACTTCTCTATGTTTAAGCAAATCTGGGACCCTACAAAAAAGTGAAATATTGGCATCACTTAAAAATGCTGGACTTCCGGCCAATGAAGATAATGCTGTTGCTATGATGCGTTTCCTGAATGCTGACACAGAAGAATCTATTTCTTATGGCCACTTCAGAAATTTTATGCTTTTGCTCCCCGCTGATCGACTTCAGGATGATCCTAGGTGAAATCTTTTTCTCATTTTTGCATAATCATAACAAGGCTTGGCACATGTTTGTCAGTTATTTAGTGTCAATATTGCCATTTGAGCAGAAAATGGATGTTTAATCATATAATTCAACTTCTATATGGGAAATTTGGGATTGATTAGTTGAATAATTTGTATGGTGTACTATTTTATTTTACTGCTTTGGATGGCAGCTTCTGCATCATTACAAGCTCATCAGTATGTTTTTTCTGAGTTATGAAACTATATGATAAGATGGGTTGTGCAACTACCATAGTCCTTTCCCAATGTCCTACCTATAATTTAAAAATGGATCTATGCTTACATCTTGTAATACATACAGAAGCATATGGTTTGAAGCTGCTACTGTTGTTCCCGTTGCACCACCTGTGGAACTTCCTGCTGGAAGTGTTCTGAGATCGGCTTTGGCTGGGGGTCTTTCATGTGCCCTCTCTTGTGCCCTAATGCACCCTGTTGATACAATAAAGGTATAATGTGACTGCAGAATGCATCCTCTTGTATTCAAGTCTTGAGATTTGATTGGCCAGTGGCCACTTGTTTAAATGTTTATAAATGACCTCATAAAGCTTGTTTTTGTCACTATTTCTATGGCTAATGTACATTTATGGAGAATAACATGGTGTAAACCAAGATGGTGTATCATGTATTGGGTCTATCTCCAATGGTTGTTCTGTTTTCAGCAGATAATTGCATGGTTGTGATGGCGATGTTTCCATCAGAGACCAAATTAATGCTGTAAAAATGGTTTTATCTATACATTTTATCGTATGGGCTTTGAGGGACATTACGGCAACTGTCAAAGTAATTATCAGAACTTTCTCAGTAATGGAAATGACTAAGATTGTGTATGAATGAGCAATATGTATTTAAACTCCATTTTTGATTAATTCAGGTTTCCTGCAAGATTCTGTTTAACATCTGTTGTACTTCCTCTGAGAGCATTCTGAAATATTAAATGTGCATGCACAAACCTTTTCTTATGGTAATTTTACTATAACCTTAGGTAACTATAAATCCTTAGAAAGAGCTGTTCCTGCGTTGCAAGAATTTTAGGGACTGATTGCTTTGACATTTATGCCATGAGATATTCATGACTACATACTTCACACCATTTTCTCCATGTTGGCTTTACATGGTTGTTTTCCCTTGGGCCTGATATTCGCTGGTAAGGATGAGAAAGCCTTTCATTTCAGAAGCATGCTTGTGGCTTGCGAAGATTGGAGTATTTATGTGCATAGATAGCCAATCTTGAATATTATTCAATAGGAATCTATATAAATTGATTTCTCATGGTAGTGTTAAAGGTCATTTATGTCCATCGTTCCACAGACCCGAGTGCAAGCTTCCACCTTAAGTTTTCCTCAAATTATTTCAAATCTTCCTGAAATTGGAGTACGGGGATTATACAGGGGTTCAATCCCTGCAATTTGGGGACAGTTTACAAGGTACTCTAGCAGATTTCATTCTTTTGAGCTTTATGACAACCACTTACCTATTGAGCTAATGTTTTTCTCTATTCTCATTGCAGTCATGGACTTCGAACTGGGATATTTGAAGCTAGCAAACTTTTGCTGATAAATGTTGCCCCCACACTCCCAGAAATTCAGGTAATTGTATTCTTTTATTTTATCTCTCATTTGTTTGGATTATACAAAACATTAAATGTTGATCCCTATCCTTTGGTCACCATTTCTTGGCTGCTTTGGGTATAATAGTAACTTTCTGATTAAGCTTGATATGCTACTACTATTTTTACTGTTTGATTCTCATTTAGGAATGTACACAGTTTATCTCTCTCGTGATTTTATTTCGTAGTTTTATGGCCATCCTCATTTCACCTGTGCTTACCAGAATTACTAGTACAACTTGTATCTCCTCTATATACTTGATATGGGAATATGTGACTTGTAACTTATCACATAGAGCTACCAATGAGTTTCAAAAGGATGTCCTTCTGTGCAGGTTCAATCTATGGCATCATTCTGTAGCACATTTCTTGGAACAGCAGTACGTATCCCCTGTGAGGTATTGAAGCAGCGATTACAAGCTGGCTTATTTGATAATGTTGGGGAGGCCATTGTTGGTACGTGGAATCAAGATGGTCTCAGGGGGTTTTTCCGAGGGACTGGTGCGACACTTTTCCGTGAGGTTCCATTTTATGTTGCTGGCATGGGACTATATGCTGAATCAAAAAAGGTGAGAATGCAAATTGATCTTTGCAAGATTCCATTACCTTCTTTGATGGATGTGTTCTGATCATATACTAATCAGATCTTACTTTGGATACGGAGAATCATTCAACTAGTCGTGGACCCAGATATGCGTATATTTTAATGAATCATCTTTATGCTTCTTAAGGTTGCACAGCAGCTACTGAGGCGGGAGTTGGAACCTTGGGAAACAATATTGGTGGGGGCTTTATCTGGAGGATTAGCAGCTGTTGTCACTACTCCTTTTGATGTAATGAAAACCAAGATGATGACTGCTAGAGGAAGATCTTTACCAATGACAATGGTAGCCATATCTATATTTCGACATGAAGGACCTCTTGGACTATTCAAGGGAGCAGTACCAAGGTTCTTCTGGATTGCACCCCTGGGCGCCATGAACTTTGCTGGCTATGAACTGGCCAGGAAGGCATTGAACAAAAAAAACGAGCAAACAAATGATCAGACATCTCAGAAGAAGCTGACCTGACCAGTTCTGGGTAAAGGGGGTGCATTTTGAACCATGAGCTTAACTATATTTGATCTTGTTTGTCAAAAGCCGTTTACCAGTATTTAGCAAATCGGCATCAAGATCCATCCGTCGACAAGTCCCTAAAATTTTTGTCCCTTTTGTCAGCCGTAGTTCCATCGTTTACTCTTGTACAATCTTCAGAAGATACTTGCATTCATCTTTTGCTTTTCTGCTGTATAGTAATTCACGGTTGTTCCTACTTGGAGTCGACGGGTCGGTTGCAGCAGCACGTAATTTTAAAATCTAGGTGCTGCTGCTGCATCCCAACATGTCCATCTTCTTTTTACAAACTTTCCAAATTTTCCTCAGCCAAAATACTGCCAACGTTGATGAAGTTAGCCTATGTTTGTTTTTCAACATGCAATTTTAGGTAATCTATCTGATCTTTTTTTTTTTAAATACATAGAAAAGAAAAAGAAAAAAGAGATGCAACTGTTGAAATATTAGATTTGAATTTGAAGGAAACTATGACCTAATTGACGTACACAACATTCCTCTCCTAACAGTAATGCTCTTGTATTTCTTTATTTTAACAGTCTTTGCTTGGTGCATGGCGATTTTGAAGGTCATCCCCTTCTATTTCAACTCTAGTTTAGCTCTCTTTTCTTAACTCTCTTGAATTAAGTTTCTACCCCCTAACTTTCATAATGAACATGATTGTCATAATGCGTGTTTGTTTTTGTTATTGTGTTAATCTTTTCTCGAGGATCATTTGTTGTATTGTTGATGGATGGATACTGTATATATAAGTGCTTAGTTATAAGAAATTAGGGATCAATCGTATGTACTACACAAATGAAATACTGTGCATCTTTTATATTGTAGATTTAATTGTCAGATGATAAAAAAAGTACATATTATAGGCATAATAGATTCTTACTATTTTAATATCATAACTATTTGCAATAGTGTAACTTTGTATTGATTTTCTAAACTTTGGTCCTTGAAGGTATCTCATCATAATTTTTGGCAGCTCTCTACTAGTCTATACCTTGGTTATTCTGATATCTTCCCAACATTCCAACAACAAATGCAATGTCAAGTCTTATACAAACTTGAGCATACATTAAGCTCCCTATTATAAAAGCATATGGAATATTTTTTATTTGTTCCTTTTCAAGCTCATTTTTCAGACACTAATTGAAATTGAACCTATCATTCTTTACAATAGGTGCTATATTCGGTGAACAATTTTTCATTCGAAATCTTTCTAAAAGCTTATTAATTTAGGTTTCTTGAGATAAGCCCAAAATATATTATAAATCTTAATGCTAATGACATAAGATGTCTTACCCATATCCTTCATATCAAAATTCGTAGAAAGGAATTGTTTCATCTTATATAGCAACCCCTTGTCATTTGTGGCAAGTAGAATATCATCCACATATAAAACGAAGAAACAAATTTTACTCCTACTAACTTTCTGCTATATGTATTGATTCATGATATTCTCTACAAAACCATATGAAAAGATGTTATTATGGAATTTCAAATATCGTTAATGGGAGGCTTGTTTCAATCTATATATGGATTTCTTAAGCTTATCAACCAAACGCTCACCATCACTAGAGGAGAATCCTTCCAATTGTTTCATATAAAACTCTTCCTCTAGGTCTCCATTTAGAAATATTGTTTTCACTTCCATTTAATGTAGTTCCAGATCAAACCAATTCCATAATCACTTGTAAGGAATCTTTCTTAGATACAGGAGAAAAGGTTTCCGTATAATCGATTCCTTCTTATTAAGTAAATCCTTTGGCAATAAGTCTAGATATATATTTTTTAATGTTGCCTAATGAGTACCTTTTTTGTCTTAAAACTCATTTACATCCAATAGCCTTTGTTGTATACCTCACTCTTACTAGACACATGCCCGGCATTCTTTAAGATATCCGAGTACATACCCCGCAAAGGTAGCATGCCAGAGCAGTCACATCTCCAACTACATCATGGAATCATCATTTAAAACGTAAATGTCCCAAAACCCAAAATTTCTCATTTAATTTCTTAAACAATATGTACATTGTATCTTTACAACAACACCCATATACTTACATTAACAAAAACTAATCAGAGTGTACATCTCTATATACAGAACCTGTTACATACATGAGGAATTGTACAAAAATTTTATCTACATCCTTCAGTCTCAGCTGACTGACCTTTGAGCCATTTCTTTTATCCAAACGTACAAAAACTATGATTCTTATAGAGTTTCTCTGTCACTAGTATCCTCTCTGTCACGAACCTGAAATTCAACGTTGCAATTTTGGTGAGTTTTGTGAACTCCTCAATAGTTCACTCATTTCACATAACACACAATTCATGCAATCACATAGTTCATATCATATCAAGTATCATCATGTAGCATCACAAAACTCTTTTATTCACAATTTTCACATCTCTTACTCAACACAATTCAACAATCAATTTAAATCATTCAAAACATACATATTAAATATATATGCAATACTCATGAGACTCACTTTCGATTATTACGTTGTTATGACAGAGTGTCTATAACTGTTCCATATCTATTATAGATACTGGACTCATTGATAACTGTCCCTTATCTGTTGGAGATACAACGCTCATTATACGTAGTGAGCCTTTGGCTTTTAATCACATTTTGAGTTTTAAGCTTTTTTTTCGGTGGCTACTGAAGTTACAACTGGCATTATCTGTTCATGCATTTATATAATGTAATGCATCAAATCATAGAAAATCAATCTGTCACTTTACATATTCACTTTCACATGTCGTCAGACCTAAGTTCAACATTCAACAGTTATGTTGAGTACACTTATTTATGTCAAATTCACATACAAGGAGCACTTCCAATATATATAATTCATGCATCAAATGCTCTGGACATTCATTGTCCGGAATCAACACAATCACATTCATATAATAATTGAATATAGAATTTAAAACAAACAATTAATCAAGTGAGATCATCTAGGTTACTCACAGTTTGCTCCAGATAGCTATTGCCTCGAAGTCCCGGTAACGTCTAGATGTAGTCGTTGTAATTGCTCTTCTATTTCATGCAACACACATTTTCACACATCACAACTTTGCACAATTATATAAGTACTCATTTATACACATGTGTATATATGAATTATGTAAAATGTATGCTCAATGATAATCCCGGGTATATTTTCTTTATTCTCATCTCATGATCATTCATACTTCAAAACTCATATATTTCTAATTTGAACTTAGGTTTACACTTCAATAATACAAGTTTATTTTAAGTTCATCACTCAATCATGCAATAAGGTTCATGGCTCAATACACCTGTAACATCATCAATCAATCATTATGAATCCTTTCCTAATGAATTTAGATGGCCATAAAATTTGGTGGAGAGGAAGGACAGTGTGTGAGGAGTTCGTGGTTCAAATTTCTTCAATCAAAGGACCGGAGAAGAAGTTGTGGTCAAAAGAGTGAACGGTATCAAAAACTGTCAAAAAGCATTGCACCTTCACTGTCATGCTCATGATTGTGCATGATCGTGCACTTCCTATTGATTCTTCTCTGTCACGATCGTATTTGTACACGATCATGCACTGCCTGATTTCTCCAAGCACAATCGTGCACTACCTGATTTCTCCTAAGCACGATCATGCAACTCTCATAAGGTTTCCTCTTTGTTACGATCGTGTTTGTGCATGTTAATCTTAGAATTAAATGCAACATCTTCTTATTCATATAGATCCCTCTTTATCTTTACAATGACATGAAGCAAGATCATAATTATTATAGGTCTTATTATAAGGATATGATATAGGTAATATTATTATAAAAGTAGCATGTCGTTTTCCAACTTAGATGCAAGGCATTTTCATCACACAAAGATAGTTTTCAATATATCACATATAAAAGGTTAAAGAGGTCATGGTTCAATATCAAACAATCTTTGAGATATTATAAGTTTATCTTGCAAAAGTTTGTCACTTCTTTAAATTTACACATAAACTAGTTGGGAAATGTTATTTAGTGAAACACTTGGATCATGCTTGTAGGACAAACGGATTTTAATCAAGATGAATAGCCTTCTCCATAATGTTCCCCTCTATATTTTTGTCTTTTACCTTTAAATAATTGTAAGATAAGTTCGTGAATTGATTTTCAAATTGGCCCCAGTTCGAATCTATTAACCATTAGAAGAAATAAAAAACATTAAACCAAAAGGCTAAAGAAATTTAAACCAAAAGGTGTATCACACAGATGAAAACTAAATGTCCTTCTAGGTTGATCATCGAAAACCTAAAAGAACAATTATGAGAGGATAAAAAGTACCCAATGTATCAAATTTGGTTTAAATTGGCTCCAGTTCGAATCTATTAACCATTAGAAAAAATAAAGAACCTTAAACCAAAAGGCTAAAGAAATTTAAACCAAAAGGTGTATCACACAGATGAAAATTAAATGTGCTTCTAGGTTGATCATCGAAAACCTAAAAGAACAATTATGAGAGGATAAAAAGTACCCAATGTATCAAATTTGAATTTAACACAAACAAAATTTTAACTTGCAATAAAGTAAACTTATTTGTGGAATTCCTAGCTCAATTGACTATTATTCCTAATTACCTTTAATAAAATCTAAGACCTATATGGAAGTACTAAAAACTAAATTTAAAATATGCTAATTACCTTTAATAAAAGAAATAAAAAATTTAAATGAATATAGAAATTTATAAGAATATAGAATAATATTGAAACAAAATTGAAGATCAAATAGCATCTATATTTACCAAATAACTAGTGAAATAACATCTAAAGAATTTAAAAGATAATTTTGATTGATAAAGAAAAAGAGAGAGCAATTATTAAGAATGAATATCATAAATAATATTAGCTTTTTTATCTAAAATATACCTAAAAAAACTTTCGTCGAACAAGCCATATGCTTCTCAAATTTATCCCTAACTAATAACAAAATTATTGTCTTTCTCCATTATTCATCAACAATAACACATTCAAACAAACAATGAACCATTAACAATTGAAATAAATCTAGATAACTCAAACCACATCAGCAAAATCGATGACCATATAAGCATTTAACAACAACAATGAAAGCAAAAAAAAAAAAAAAACTCGAGAGCAAAGCATGGACGACTAATCTGTACAAATAATTAACCGGAGACGATGGAAGTAGACAATCACAGGAGACGGTGGAAGAACAAATGAGGAAGACGTCAGTGATGGAAGAAGAAAACAACATTAACCAACAAACGAAGAGAATGAAATGGGAGAGGGGGTTCTACTCTTTCGTTTAAACATAAATGAATATGACGTTGTTTCTTATTCACAAGAAATGACGTTGTTTGTGTTTCATTTCAAATGAATCAACAAAAGCCACATCAAATGATGCCGTTTTCATTTCATTTTAAATGAACAAATAGAAGAAAACAAACGACACGTCGTTTGTTGTTCACAACACTCGGTGATGATTTGAGAAAACGTGCCAAATGTTGCAATATTGGCTACGAT
>JAOTAZ010000220.1:15742783-15757112 GCA_025629785.1 Erythroxylum oxycarpum | reverse complement strand
TTCTGTTTCATGGAACCCTCGAGCCATTTGTTTGTGCATTGCATTTTTGTATAGTCATGAATAGTGCATAATTGAGTGTTGTGTGATGATATTTGAATTATGAGTTGAGATTTAGATTGTGAAATTGTTCGAAATTTTGAGAACAAAGCATTTTATGAATTCATTACAATTTTTATACGACAAATGGACATGAATTTTCAATAGTTTTGCTTATTCTTCGTTATAAACTTGTTACCCACGAGCTTTTAAAGCTCACCCCCTTTCATCCCCATCTCCAGGTATCGAACAGGAGATTGGATGAAAGAGAGTCAAGGCATTTGTTCGATTATGCATATGTTATGTTTTTAAGTTAATTTGTTATAAGATTTAGATCTTAGTTATGTTGAGAATTTTTGGGACATTTATATCATGTGTATTTTTGAAGTTGTATCTATTTATTTTGGAATGTAAATAATGGGTTATGAATTTGTGATTTGAATTGAGGTATAAATGTGACTTGAATATGGATGAATGTGATTCAATGTGATATGAGTTCCGGACAGGAGGTCCGATGATACTGATGTTTGAGAATTATAGAAGTGCTTTGATTATGTATGGGTTTGAATTGGTGATTTATAGACATGTGTGCGTCTTGATGGCAAAAGAAAAATAAGCTTTTGTTTAACTTGATGGTTATGATTCGCTTATGAGGGATAAATTTTTTTACACCGTTTTGTATTGGTTTAGACCGATTGTCGTATGTTTTCCAACGCGACGTTTTTCTAAAATATTTGTTTTTGGATGTCGGAGTTAAGTTTTTGTCCTTAAGCGATTTGTTTCCCTTGATTCCGAGCCATTCGCTTTTCTTTGGCTCATTAAGAATTCGATTTTCTTTTGTTTCTTTCGCTTTTTGATCCGATTTGCCTTCTTTGACTTTCACCTTATGTTTCTGTTTTTTGTTTTTCAGTTGGGGTTCGGTTTCCAAAATCGGGTGCCAACAATAGACGTTGCGAGTGGTGGAGCCTTGATAAATAGGACATTGGAGGATGCTAGAAACTTGATAGCAACAATGGAAGCAAACTCCCAGTATTAGGGCAATCGCAGTAATGCTTCCTCCTTGACAAAGCTAGTGAAGGGGGTCTCCATCACCAAGTTGGAGCAACAAGTTGCAAATCTGACTTCTTTAGTGCAATAAGCATTGATAGGAAAGGGGCCCAACAAAGTATGTGGTATTTGTACATTATCTAACCATCCTATAGATGCATGCCTTTCCTTATAGGATGAACAACACGTCAACGCAGTTGGGGGGTTCCAAGGAAAACAGATGAGGTATAAGCCTTTTTCTCCCACTTATAATCTGGGGTAGAAGGATCATCCTAACTTCAAGTATGGGAACCCACAATAAGGGTGCAGTTCTAATGAACGCCAACCTAATTATCAGCAACAATAGCAACAACAAGGATTTCATGCACTACCAGGTTTTGAACAGAATCAACCATAATTTCAACCAAAGTCACCACCTCTACAATGACCACAATAACAACAAAGCAGGAGGTATGTCCTTAGAGGAAATTGTTAAGAGCTTAACGTCTAATACTCTTCAATTTCAGCAGGAGGCGAGGAGTGGTCTGAAAATTTTGGAAAGTCAGGTCAGTCAACTAACTGATGTCGTAGGAAAGTTGCACGCCTAAAGTTCCACAAGGTTGCCTAGTCAACCTGAAAGGAACCCAAGAGAAGACACTTGCATCATTACCTTAAGAAGCAATAAGGAGGTACAAAGGCCAAGGAAGGGGAAGGAGAAAGAAGAAAGAGAAGAAACTGAGCTAACAAAGAAGAAGGAGGATCACCATCCTCAGGTAAGTACTTCACACCCTATTATCAATAATTTACCTTTTGTTCCATTTCCAAGCAGGTTAGCAAAGAATAAGCAACAGAAGACAGAAAAGTAGGTTAGAAAAGAATAAGCAATAGAAGGCGGAAAAGGAAATATTAGAGGTCTTTCACAAAGTGGAAGTAAATATCCCTCTATTGGAAGCAATTAAGTAAGTTCTGCGATATGCTAAATTTTTGCAGGAGCTGTGCACCAACAAGCAGAAGCTGAGGGGAGATGAGAAGATTAGTGTGGGAGGCAATGTGTCAACAGTCTTATAAAGGAAGTTACCACCTAGTTGCAATGATCCAGGTATTTTTACCATTCCTTGTAAGATTGGTAACATGAGGTATGAGAGATGTACGTTAGATTTAGGAGCTTCAATAAATCTTATGCCTTTATCTATTTTTAAAGCTCTTAATCTTGCTTCATTAAAGGATAACCGTGTTATCATTCAATTAGTTGATATATCTAGCACATACTTTAAGGGGGTTATCGAGGATGTTTTGGTGTAGGTTAATGAGCTTGTTTTCCTTGCAGATTTTTATATGTAAGATATGCAAGACAAGGGCTCTTCGAGCCCTTCAACAACTTTGTTAGGAAGGCCATTCTTGAAGACATCTCGGACAAAAATTGATGTACATAGTGGGGTGTTGACTATGGAGTTCGATGGCGAGGTCATTTGTTTCAATAAATTTGATGCTATGCATTATCCATTAGATTGTGAGTCAGTCGCCAAGGTAGATATTCTTTACTCTTTGGTAAAGAACTGGTCTCTTCTTTCTATAAGTCACCCTTTGGAGGTAACTTTGACTACCTTGCTGAAACAAAAGATGCTTGGATATTGGAAAAGCAAGTTCGAGTTAGGACAAAACCTAAAGGAATTAATTTAGGCACTTGAGACAAGTCCTTTTGGTAGGTATGTCCCTCACTTTTTAGAATTGTCCGTTAGTACTAATCGACCACTATCTTTTATTGCGCAGGCACCAAAAGTGGAGTTGAAGCCCTTACCGACTCACCTCAAGTACGCTTATCTAGGCACCAACAAAACACTTCCAGTTATCATAACAAGTGATCTTACAAAGGTGCAAGAAGAAAACCTCATTAGTGTGTTGCGAGAGTATGAGACGAAATTAGGATGGACGATTAGAGATATTAAAGGTATTAGTTCTTCTTTATGAATGCATAGGATTTTTCTTGAGGAAGGAGCTGCCCCAGTCCACCAAGTGCAAAGACGTCTCAATCCACCGATGATGGAGGTAGTGATGAAGTTGCTGCATGTGGGAGTCGTATACCCCATCATTGATAGTAAGTGGGTAAGTCCTTTGCAGGTGGTTACTAAGAATTCGGGCATTATAGTTATGGAGAATGAGAAAGGAGAGATGGTTCTGAATTGAGTACAGAATGGATGGCGAGTTTGCGTGGATTATCGCAAGTTCAACTCGATGAGTAGAAAGGATCACTTTCCTCGACCCTTTATTGATCAGATGTTAGAATGTCTTGCCGGTAGTGCCTACTATTTTTTCTTGATGGTTATTCATGTTATATTTAGGTTGCTATTACTCCAAAGGACCAAGAGAAGATGACTTTTACATGCCCTTATGGCGCCTTCACCTATAGAAGGATGCCTTTTGGAATGTGCGAAGCCCCCGCTACCTTTCAAAGGTGCATAGTAAGTATCTTTTTTGAATATCTTGAGAAAACCATTGAAGTTTTTATGGATGACTTTACTGTGCGTGGGGATTCATTTGAAAAATGCCTGGATCACCTCATTCTAGTACTTAAATGATGTCTTGAAACTAACCCAATTTTTAATTTTGAAAAGTGTCATTTTATGGTACAACAAGGGATAGTTTTAGGACATGTGGTTTCTGATAAGGGTAATGACAGTGTGTGTCAAGTACGCTACAAAATTTACCTGACTCTGCACACTAAAATTTATAGTTAGGGTGACTCAGGATCGAATCCATAGGGAATGTTTGGTTAATTTCTGTAACCAAAATTAATTGATGTAAGGAAAATATAAAAGAGAAGTTTTGGATTTTTAGCAATTTAGAAATTGAAGTAAAAGTAAAGGTATCCAAAACAAATTAAAACAAGCAATCAAAAATGATTAAACTGTCGAATATACGTAAGGTCCGATTCTAGGTACAATCTCGGCCTAAACATGATCAAGCATATTTCATCATCCTAATGTCTTTACAACTCTCTTCGGCTTATCGATCTGAGACGAATAGAACACTCTCCTAATCCCAGTTTTTCCTTAGGTTTTATTTAATCAATAAATGATCATTAATTAAACCTAACTACCAAATAACCTAGGATATGATCTCTAGGTTTAATTTGGCAGCCACATTATGAAGTGAAAAACGATCAATATAAGCAATAACCTCACACGTTTGGGTTATCTAACCTAAGTTATATTGTTCCTAATGATATTGGATCATTAGATGCTACTTACAAACATCAAAAGTAATGATTACGAATTACATTCAATGTTTTAGCAATAGGTTCGAAATAAAACAATCAAAATAATGTATTAAGATCATTCATCTCAAAACCTAATCAAATCAACACCAAAAACACAATAATCTGAAAAGAAATTACAACCATAAAATGATAAAATAGCTTAACCATGACTTGGTGTCAATATTCCCATTGAACTGGCATTGGAAAGCTAGCCTTCCATCTTTACTTTTATGCTCCAAGCATGAGCCATCTTCTCTATGCTTCGGTGGTGAAAAAAAAGAAGAAGATAACCTAATGCCTCCACCTCTGTTCTATTTCAGGCCCTCTCTACTATTTACTGATGTGATGAATTAATTTTATGTCCACGCTACTGTTCATGTTCCTCTTGTTTTACCGTACGTTTTGAGTAAAACGCAGACCATGCGTTTAGGCGTTGAATGCAGACGCGTTGTGCGTTTAATGCATAATGCCTGCGTACGCAACCATTATCTGTGTTTAATGCAGGCATCTACCCTACTTGCACAACATTGTTTTGGCTCTTTTGCCCCTCACTAGTTGCTACCATTTCACGCTTAATTTGTTGTCAATTTTAGCTCCATTAAATTAATGTTTGTGCATAGCAAAAACATGTTGTGTATTGCTTTCTATGATTCTTCTTTGTGTTCTATTTTTCTTGTCTTCCTCTTATCTTTTAATTTTCTTCTTTTACTCCATGAAAACAAGTAAAAATTAATATTTGAAAAATGGCCCATATATTGTGCTTTCGTCTTACTTTAATTTCTTTGCTTTCGAATTATGCCTAAAATCACAAATGAGTCAAAGTGAGTTTCTTAAGCATTTCTAAGGCATTAATCACTAAGTGTAGTATATCAAATGAATCAAAATTTAAACATATATCAAGTATTGAGGTTGATTGAGCCAAGATAGACCTTGTTTCTTCTTTGCCTTACTCTACTTTTGTGTAAAAAGTTCGATTTTTCTTGGCCATGCAGGGATTTATCGTAGGTTCATTCAGGACTTTTCCAAGGTTCCACAACCATTGTGTAGGTGGCTTCAGAAGACAAAGAGTTTGTTTTTAATGAGCCGTGTAAGAAGGCGTTTATTGCTCTAAAGGAGAAGTTGGTTACTGCACCCATTTTACAACCTCTTGATTGGAGTCTACCATTTGAGCTTAAGTGTGACGCCTCCAACTATATCATTGGAGCATTTTTGGGTCAAATAGAAGGTTGGATCCTTCATGCTATTTATTATGCCTCAAAGAGCTTAAATGACGCCCAAGCAAATTACACCATCACAGGAAAAGAGCTTCTTGCAGTAGTTTTTGCTTTGGATAAGTTTAGGTCTTATTTATTGGGTACTAAAATTACTGTTTATTTTGATCGTGCAACTTTGAAGTACCTACTAGCGAAGAAGAAGGCAAAGGCTAGGCTTATCAGTTGGATTCACCTCCTTTAGGAGTTTGATGTGGAGATAAAGGATAAGAAAGGCTCAGAGAACGAAGTAGCAGATCATTTAAGTTGTTTAGTAGAGCATGGTGCTGACATGGGCCCTATCAATGATGATTTTTAGATAAGCAGCTACATGCAGTACAGTCAATAGCTCCCTAGTATGCTGATATAGGGAATTTCTTCATTTCTCATAAATTCCTTATAAATTTCATCAAGGCACAAAAGGAAAGGATGAAGTGCTAAGCAAATTTTTATGTATGGGATGATCCTTACCTGTGGTGATTTTGTGATGATCAAGTCATTAGATGGTGTGTACCTGATAGTGAATTTCTTTCTATTTTGGTATTGTGTCACTCTTATGCATGTGGAGGTCGTTTTAACCCAAAGCGGACAACTTGCAAGGTTTTAGAATGAGGGTTTTACTGGCCATCTTTATTTCGAGGTGCATATGATTTCTGTAGGACTTGTAACAATTGTTGTCACACATGTACGTTAAGTTCCCGTGGGGAAATGCCTCAAAAACCCATATCAATTTGTGAGAATTTTGATGTTTGGGGCATGGACTTCATGGGTCCTTTTCCCTCCCCGTTTGGATTTCAATATATTTTGCTTGCAGCTGATTATATGTCGAAATAGGTGGAAGCAAAAGCCACCCAAACTAATGATTCTCGAGTGGTTTTAGATTTCTTGAAAGCTAACATTTTCTCCAGGTGTGGAGTCTCGCGAGCCATCATCAGCTATAAAGGGACTCACTTTTGGAACCGAACAATCAAGGTCCTCCTGAAGAAATATCAAGTGATGTATCGAGTCTCAACCGCTTATCACCCTCAGATGAGTGGTCAGGATGAGGTGTCCAATTGAGAGATCAAATCCATTTTAGAGAAGATGGTGAATCCCAGTAGGAAGGATTGGAGTTTACACCTCAACAATTCCTTATGGGCATATATGACTACATATAAGACTCCAATAGGGATGTTACCATTCAGGCTTGCTTTTGGGAAGCCATGCCATCTTCCGGTGGAGCTACACCACAAGGCTTATTGGGTAATCAAGAAGTGTAATATGGAGTTAGAAGCTGTTGGTGCCCACACACAATTATAGTTATAAGAGCTTAAAGAGTTGTGATATGAAGTATTCGAGAATGCCAAAATTTATAAGGGGAAAACTAAGGCATCCCATGATCGCAACATCTCTAGGAAGACATTTGTGGTAGGATAGAAAGTACTTTTATATCATTCATGCCTCAAACTCTTTCCAGATAAGTTACACTCCCGATGGATAGGTCCTTTTAAGGTTACCTAAGTATATCCCTATAGAGTAGTGGGGATCAAAAGTGCCAAGACGGGGAAAGAGTTTAAAGTTAATAGACATCGTCTCACGCCTTGCTTTAAGGATTTCAAATTCACAATGTGGAGGTGATGGAGCTTTAAGCTCTAACATACATTGGTTAATATCAGTTGACAGGAGTCAATTTTGTGACCTTAACAAGCTTTTATTGGGAGGCACCCCAACCTTATCCCTTCATTTTAGTTGTTTACTATTTTAGTTTGCTTTCATTTGAGTTCCTTATTTTCTTTTTGTCTGTTTTGTTTTTAGGAATGCAAGACCGGAGTTGTGAATTATGCTTTCAAGTCATTAAGCCCTCTTTGATCCAGGGGAGTCCTTTTGTTCTTATCCCTTTGTGTTTTTATTGATTTTAGGACATTGGGGACAATGTCCCATTTAAGTGTGGGGGTGAGGAAAGCTTAAAACTTTTTGCATTTTTTCACTTAAACTGGGATTAATGTTAAACCATCCCATTCTATCATAGTAGTTGGATTGAGAATTGGGTTGTGTGCTTGAATTTGAATTAGGTAGCTTGAGTGGAAGGTGAATCATATGGATTGATTGAAGTAGTTAGTTGCATAAACTCAGTCAATAAGTTGATACTTGAGTGATTAGGTAATGTATGAAATTTTGATGGATTTTCATATAAGCACATCTGAGGTTTTGAGCCTATATGATGGCATTTCATAGTTATTCTGTTTCTTTGTTATGTGTGATGCTCCCCCTGGAAGATTACCTTCAGAACTTGCATTAAATTGGTTCAAAACTACGAGATGCATGCTTTATGGAAATGATTAAGACCTTCTTTGTTTTGAACCTTTAGCTTAAATAACCCACCAACTCATTTTTCCCTTGCCAACTCTTTTGAGCCTTTAACCTTGTTTGTTTTTTTTGAATTAATCACCTCACACTGAAACCTAAAAACCCATTAGCCTTACCTTGTTATAAGTTTAATGAAGTAATAAGTGAGCATTTGACATATATGATTTAGGGACTTTTGTTTTGTATTCAATTCTAAGATGTTTGGAGAGGCACTTTTAATCATAACTTACTGAATTGTGTTGCTATTATTTCCTTATTGTTTTAGTGTTATTAAAAAAAGATAGAAAAATAAGAAAAAAATGAAAAATAAAACCATCTTTTTTTTGGCGTTATTGATTAAAAGTGTCCTTGTTTCTGCTATTGAAGGAAACGTAGTAGCATTAGTTAGTGATGAGTAGTTGTATTTCGTAGTATTTATATGCATATCTCATAATTTGTCCCTTTTTACGTAGCACTTTGTTAACACTTGTGAGTTACCCTTTGACCTTTTTGCCTTGCCGTAACCCAAACCTTATTACAACCCTAAACAAAAGCCCTTTTTGATCTATGATGGCATTTAATCTGTGTGGTAGAGAATTGGTGAATTTGCAAGCCTATGGTAGTGTAGTCTCTTAGAGGGAGTATTGAGTGAAACACCGACCTTAAACACTTGAGTGAAATGAGTGAACATCATGAGGAAAATCCATCTTAGTTTTATTTTACCTTTAATCAATGGTGTCTACCTTTGACTTTGTTTGTATGCATTGATGAAAAGATTATGATATATGTAGTACTCGATACTTGAGTTTGTCGAAATTTGAAGGATTTTATATACTCGATCTTCTTTGAAAACAAATTGACAGAATATCTTGGTTATTTTTAAATTTCTTAAGGATAAACAATAGTTCAAGGGTGGGGGTATTTGATAGGATTGAATCATCATATATTTTCTTATGCATTTCAATGTCTTTTCAATCCTATTGTTGTGTTTAAATACTCGATTTGTGTTCATCTTATATTTACACATAGATTAAAGGAGTGAACACAAATATATAGTAAAAGGAAGAAGTTTGACAAAGTTTGGAGAGCCATCCAAGGAGGAGAAACCATCAAGGGCATTCAGAGGAGAAACAAAGAAGACTCGAGAAATAACCCAGGCCCATGATTGTGGTAAATATGCCATGATCATGACAGAAGCTTGATCACAGGGCTACGATCATGGGGAGTTAGCCACGATCGTGACAAAAGCTAAAGTATAGGACCACGATCGTGACAGAGAGAAGATAAACTAGTCATGATCGTGGCCTGTGCACAAACAGACGACCTTCGAACTTTAAGTTTTTGAGGGGTTTTTTAGACTTTTGAGGCAGAGGAAAATCCTAGGTTTTACCTTAAATGGAACATACTATATAAGGAAAGAGAGGATGACCTAGAGGGAGGCTACACAATTTGCCACTTTTTGAAAACTTCAAGAAGAGAGAAGAAAGAAGCTGAGAAGTTTTTGTTATTTTCTTAATGCTTAGTTAGTTTATTTCATTTTCAATGCTTTATTTTCATATGTCTTAATCTATTCATTCCATTAGTTTAGAACTTTCTTAATGCTAATCACGTTTTTACATGTGCTAGAATATTTAGAATGAATGTTTGGTGAATTTTGTAATGAACCTTTGTGATATATCAATGGATGTTTATTCCTACAACTTTCCAGTTTTAATCTTTGTTGTTTGAATTTATTTATGCATTTTTGTAGACATGAATTTATTGGGTATTTGAATTTTTAATGATTATGTTATGGGTTTTGTTTATGTAATATCAATTGTGTAATTTGAACATGTGTGGCTAGACTACCTAGGGGTTTGGAAATAATATAAGGGTAAAGGGATGGAAATTATGAGAATAGAGTTAAACTTGTCTTGAATTGGTGCTTGTAGGTCAGGTTGGATTGAGATTTAGGATAAATGTCATGAATTAGGAATTACTTATAGGTTTGATCACCCTTTAGGTAACTTTCTAATCCGAAGGCTAGGGTTGAGCTTGTGATATGTAATAGTCCATAGTGATTCCTGGAAGTAGCAATAGGTTAGTTGAATTTGTTAGGATACTTAATCAACTAATCTAGGATCTCATACCTTTAAGTTACACCTTTCTAGCTTATGAGTAGGTGGCCTAAGTTAGTTGTTTCTTAGTATTTAATGCATCTTCGATATTGAACTTAAATAGCTTATTCTAGGTTATAGTGGAGATCAAGGGCATTTCTAGAGCTTATTAGTTTTGCCTATTTTAGAAAAATTAAGGGTTCAAGAGCTCAATCGAGTCCATAGGCAAACACTCCCTTACCATTATTATTAGACCTTTCTAAATTTGCTTTGTGCTTGTCTTTTTTGTTACGTTTATTACATATTAGCTCATCTTCATCATTTCAGGGTGTTTTGTTTTCTTTTGTTACAATATTTGAAATAGCATTTACATCCTAACTCTCTGTGATTCAACCATAGCTCACCATTTATTGCATAGTTTAGTAGGTAGGAGTTTATTATTTAGTAGTTAGCGACAAGCTATCAATGGCTCACCTTCATCATAAATAGCTAGATTGGCCTTTGAGAGGCTCTCTATGGAGGGAGAGCTCCTTAGGCGAGGTTTTCCCAGTCAAGCCAGACAGCAGGATCATAATCCAAAGAGGGAATTTTGTTTTCAGAAAAGGAAACTTCCAAGTGTAAAAAGGTCAAATCGGAAGAGAGAGAGCTTCTGTATCACAACTATGGATTTTATTTTTCCTAAACAAAATTTAAGAGACTTTTATAATCCAAAAGCTTTAAAGTTTATTGTGTTGTAAAAAATAGGTTATAAATAATAAAGGTTCCAAAGATATATTACCTACAAAAAGAGAGAATAGTTGAAAATATTAGATGGGAATAGAGCAAGAAAAAAAGGTTTGTTTATGTGGTTGACTTGGAATTAGTTGCAGTATCATGTAATTAGCAAGCAGGGGATGGGTTGGTATTCAGTACCACGCACGTGAGCAGCAAGCAGCAAAGAATATCGTTAAAAACAATTAAAGTGGGCTCCAGTTACATTACACTGAAAGCATTGGCTGTCTCAACATTAATTACTGAAACGTGTGGACCCGCGAGTTGGGGCTGCTGATGTGCCGCTCCGCTGGCCGCGAGCGGCGGGTTTGCTCGTTCTGCTTTCTTCTATCTTAATATTTTAACCAGAGTTGGTCAACAGACGTGCATTTGTTTTTTTGTTCTGAGAATACTCTGCATAAGGCTATTAAGGTACATTTCCCTTTAATTCACCCCACCGACTGCTTACTTTGTTTTCACACACTAGAGGTGTTGGTAGTTAGTAAGTAGCAAGTGTTTGGTACAACGTTGCTGGAGGGCATGTTTGCTTCATCTAACCAAGATGGGCCTCCTCTTGTACGGGAGATGTCGACTTTGTTAAACTTTATTTTCTTCTGTTTCACGGTGGCAGATGGGAGTCCCATGCCACGAAAATTATAACCAAGAGTTTACCGAGGCAAACGCAGTAGGCTCATTGTCTATTTGGGCTCACTATTCTCTCTTTACACTTTATAGAGCCTACGCAATAGGTTGGCTCAGTCTCCTGTGCCTGTAATTTGATCCAACATCTTGCATTGTTTATCTTCTTTTTCAGTTCATTAGACAGTATACAGGTACTCGTGGCGTGGACCAAACCCAATCCAGTCCATGATGCATTATGCATTTACTCGTAACAAATTCTCGGACCAGTCGGCGACATCGTCAATTAATGCTTACTTAGCGTATATAATTTTACTATATTAATAATTTCAATTCCAAAAACATATCCCATAAATAATCATTTATTCATACTATCCTCATATAAAAAAAATTACGATTTCTAGCAATAATTAATATACATTTTTTCAACGTATAAATATAATTGGTGTGAGTGGTTCAGCACTTTCATCTCTTAACCAGAGGTCTCGAGTTTGAATCCTGAGAATGGAGAAATTTGTTTGGCCAGTGCTTTATTCCTTATGGGCTGATCCAGTATAAGCAAGGATTAGTCTTGATGTAAATGACTTAAAGATGTATTCTTAACGTTGAGATCCTCGTAGAACACCTCGTGGCTAAACAAAAAAAACTTTGTATTTACTGTGTCCGTAAGTTACATATTCCTCACATTTTGTATTTAAATAGTTCAAAACTCCTACATTGTTATACAATGCACATATATAAGTATTATCACTAGATACCAATTACTTACGTAATACGTAATGATAATAAAACAATTATGCAATGCCTATATTTCTTAAGATAGGCATATATTGAATGGTATTAAGCAACAAATAGATACATATACTAATCTAATATAGAATAATATGTCTAGTTAATAATTAGTGCTTGCTTTGATTTCAAGAGTTTAAATAAATCCTTTGCAACAATTTGTCATAATTTTATTGTCAAATCTCAATTTTCAATTGCAAATTAATATTGACTAATAGACTATGATCAATTATTACAAACCATAACACAAACAAATAAGTCATAATATACCTTTTCAAAGGTTATAAATACTAACATATTTACGTATCCATCAATCACAATTATTCAACCCATGACCATGGACACAAAATCTATATTATTTATGCAAACACATATATATGAAACTTAATACATTAATGGTGTCTTTATGAAAGCCTAGTCATTTATTATATGTAACATAACATTCATTTTCACATTCATTGAACACGATTAAAGCCCACAAACTGGCAACCAGAATCCTATCCTTCATAACCATTACATACGATTTTAAAAATTCTCCACCAGTCTTAACGATCCAAATATGCAAACAATATTTAACCTTGTAAAAGAACAAGAAAGACAATAAATCAAAGCAACTACATAATGTAATAAATCTTAATTAAATTTATGTTATTTTTATTTATACTAGTGTATAATTGATTTCAGTTATGTCATAAGTTTTTAAAATTTCAAACCAAATTATTTCTACAATCTATAAACTTGATTTTAATTATGTTTTCTTCGTATTAGAGATCATTCTTCTCTCCTTTTCTCTATCATTCCTTGATTTTAATTATGTTTTCTTCCCATTAGAGATCACTCTTCTCTCTTTTCTCTATCATTCCCTTTACTCTAATTCATTCTTTTTCTGAAAATGACAAAAATGTCTTTTAGAAATTGATAGCTAAATATCTTAAAAAATTTGAAACAATGTCACAATAAAGTTCTACAACAATGTCTTGCTCAATCGATACAAAAGTAGAAAAATGAAAAACTCTTTAAACAACTTTTGGCTACCAATTCTCTTGGTTAGATTGACCTAAAACCTCACTAGGTCTACTTAATTGCTTGAATTGATGAAAAACACTACATTTTTATATTTTTCTTTAATCAAATCTTCCCTCCTTCTTGCTTTAATCAATCTTAGACTCTTTTAAACTTCGAAATAATGTACAAATCTAAATCATTAACATAAAAAAACATCAACAAGTTTACCTTTCATTCAAATAAAAAAATTCATACAAAGGACACAATATAATATTCATTATGCATTTACTCGTAACAAATTCTCAGATCAGTCGACGACATCGTCAATTAATGCTTACTCAACATATATAATTTTACTATATTAATAAGTTCAATTCAACAAACATATCCCATAAATAATCATTTATTCATACTATCCTCATACAAAGAAAATTACAATTTCTAGTAATAACTAATATACAACTTTTCAACATCTAAACATGGTTGGTGTGAATGGTTTAACACTCTCATCTCTTAACCAGAGGTCTCGAGTTTGAACCTTAAGAATGGAGAAATTTGTTTGGCTAGTACTCTCCTTATAGGCTGATTCGATATGAGCGAGGATTAGTTTGGGTGTAGATGACTTAAAGGTGCTTTCCTAAAGTTGGGACCCTCCTAGAATACCTCGTGGCTAATCAAAAAAAACTTTGTATGTACCGTGTCCGTAAGTTGCATATTCCTCACATTCTGTATTTAAATAGTTCAAAACTCCTACATTATTATACAATGCACATATATAAGTATTATCACTAGATGACAATTATGCAATACTTATATTTCTTAAAATAGGCATATATTGAATGGTATTAAGCAACAAATCGATACATATACTAATCTAATATATATGTCTTGTTGGGTCCTGTTTCCGGAACCCAACTCTCTTGCTTACACATTCATCTGTTGGACCCTGCTTGATTCCAGAGTCCAACGCTTGCTCTAATAATCATGAAACGTGAGCGTACATATTTCCTTGAAGGGCTATTTCATTAGCCATAATTTTTTTTCATTATCATAACATCCCAAAAATTTACTTACAAATTATTCCATGGTGTGCTCATACAAATCCGTCACTATGCTTGAACTCAATTCTCTTACTTGCGAACAGAATTTGGAAGTCT
>JAOTAZ010000220.1:15680190-15693236 GCA_025629785.1 Erythroxylum oxycarpum | reverse complement strand
AAACTGAAAATAAAAAAAGATAATTTTAAAGATCAAAGATTTTTTTAAAATTTTCTTAAGTTATAGGAAGAGTTTTAAGTCTTTTATTCTAAAAATTTTTACTGAAAGATAGAGAGGGGAAAAGATTCCCAATTATATGCATTTAAAGTGGGTGAGTGCTCCCCCTCTTTACTTACAATCTAAAAGAGATTTTTTAACACTATCTTAATTCTCTTCTCTTAATTAATATTTTCAATGATCCCATTTTCTTAACCTTTTTTACACTTTCTTTTGACTACTATAGATTGAAGATAACTCTTACATATTCTAGATACATGTTTATAATATAGTTTGGGGCCTAGAATATGAACTTGATTTAATCTTATTAAAATGATACACTGAATCAATCAAGTTTATCTTTTGACATCCAGCCTCAACCTTAATTGGATAGCAACAAGTAGATCTTATCAATGTTGAAATACTTTTAAATTATTTTCTCTTGAGAATAAACTTAAATTATTGAATCGAACCATAATATCAAAATCATATTAGTTGTCATTTCCATGTGCTAATATAATATATACTTATCAATCCAACAAGAATGATATATTATTCATTGGTAATTATAATATGAGGCACATAATCTACATAAAATACTACATTTATGTCTTCCATCTTTTAGGTTGATAAGAATATTATCATTTTCTTTCATTGAAACTTTCAAAGTCAATTTATAGTATTATTTGCCTTACTATAATACTATAAATTTTGGGGAATCTTCAGGTTCCAGAAGGTCTTGCAAGGTCAAGAAAATTTTGGTTTTAACATGCATTATGACAGTGTGGATGGTCAAAATCAACATCCACATGGTTCAGAAATAAGGTGTTTCTCTGGTTCACATGGCTCTGTGATTGCTGCTGTGGAAAATGGTGAAAACTGATATTTCCCACAAAGGCATTGGCTTTGGTGAATCTTTTAGATTCCTGAAGGTCTTTCAAGGTCTACAAATATTGCCTAGTTCACCATTTGGGAGAGCACCAAATGCTCATGAGACTCGAGAAAACGGTTGCCTTGGAATTTCTGATGGTGTCCATATGTCAAAGTCAAGAAGTGGTTGGTCTGTGGTAATGTAAGGGTGTTTAAGATCTTCTTGATTGCTTTATGCAAGATTTGCTCTCTTATTCACATTATGTTATATGTCCATAAACTTTGACAATTGTAGCATTGACCTTAGGTGCTCTATTTTGACTTTTCTCTTCTTTTAAACTTGATGGTGTCTTCCATGTTTATAACCTTAACTCTACCATCTCCAATATTATCTCTTTGTGTTCTTTCATTGCTTGATGACCTCCATTAATAAAAAGAAGTTTACGTGGAAGTTAGTTTTATTAAAACTTCTTTATTCTTTCTCTTACATCCATTTAATGTGCCTGAAGGGAGGCTATAAGCTGATTAATAGGCATTTTGTCTAAGTCTTTAGATTCTTAAATAACTGTATCAATACGCTCACATTTTGAATGCAAAGATTGAAGAACATTTTTTATGATGTATATGTAAAGTAATCTTCATTCTTCTCTATACCTCCTCAATTGGTCAGAGGCAACAAATACTGTTAAAGCATAGTCAAAAATGAGTTCAGAACCATTCATGTTTAAGGATTCAAAGACATCTCTTAATGTATGAAGTCGAGAATTCTCAACGCCTTTTTGATATTTTTGAATAGTTGCCAATGTTTGCTCAGTAGTAGTTGTACAAAAGGTCGTCTTGAACATTTCTTCATTCAAATATACCTAAATGATTGTGAGGGCTTGCTTATATATTTTTGGGGGGTATCTCGTATAAGACTTCTTTTTTTAGTTGCACTAAAACTGACTTGATATTTAATTTTTTCAGTCTTTCTCTGTAATTTATAAAAGATTTTGCAAACTTAGAAGAGCATTTATACAGGTGGGCCAACTACCGAAATTCATTTTTGTGAAGATGAGGAAATTCACTTACTATTTTCTCAACTATCTTATTTCGACGATATGCATTCAGGGCTTAGTCAGACAAGCCAAAAGCATATGCTGCTGTTGAGAATTGATACTAGTTAAGATGTTCATGAAAATGCTTTTCCTTGCAAGGAATGCAAAGTTTTGAGCTTCTGGTGAATCTGTAAATTAACCTCCTTAGCCCAATCAAGCAAAGCCTGAAAGAGAGGGTGCTTGAGCATGGTGACCTTGATCACATATCTTTTACAATCTTCACTCACATACACTTCAAGATGACCTCTGGGAACATCCCTGGGAGTCCATAGCTCTGCTTGCAATTCATTGTATCCCATTTCCCAATTTTGGATGCTGTTAAAAAAATATTATGTGTATGGCTATTATACAGTGCCACTTTAAGTAGGGAATCAATATCTCAAGGTCATTAAAGGAAATATTCGCTAAAACAATTGCACATCCCAAAATATTCTTCTTCAAAGGTCAGAACCAACAAACAATAGTTCCACGCTGTATAGCGATCTCTTAAACCTGGGATCTGGAAGATTAATTAACTCAAATCTTCTCGATACTTCAGACGACAGCGACTCATTCAAACACAATAAATAATTAAGCGTACCTTGTAATCGATCTTAGGCTCTTATCACGACCTATAAACTCATGAAACTCCAAGGCTAGTGCCTGAAGTTTCAATGTTGGAACTATAAAATTGTTTGAAGAAGACTTGGCTGGAGTGAAAATTTTTCATTCTTAAAAGAAAACTTCAACTGTATTAACTTTTTTCCAGCACAAGATTTTAGATGATTCCACATGCTGGATTTTCATGTGAATAATACCTGAAGTTAGTTCGGAAACATGGTTTGGTTAGACGAAGAAATGTTACGTCAAGTGGAGAAGTCTAGTCCTTAGAAAAATAAAATTAGCAGCCACCAGATTTGAGAAAATAGAAAGGAGATTTGGTCTCAAAATGAATCGCCTCATCTCCTTGCCCACTGTGTGCAGAGGGTGAGAAGTGTGGCATGGTCGGAGGTTGGTAGGTCTTTTTCACATGTAGATATACGAACTCTGGAATCTAATTATGACAATGTATTTTCGATATATGTCTTTTGGTTGACAATATTGGGATTTATATATATCAATTAGTTTTGTTAAAATATCTATACAAAGGAAAACCAGTTTTTGCAAGAATTTCGAGCTCCAAGGTGTAGATTATTCAGTGCTTGTGATAATGTTTCTACAATTCGTACATTGGGACCCTTGCCTTCATTCTTGGGTTCCATGAATATGGATCCTAGCTATATTTTTCGAATCCATTCAAGCAGCAACAGTTTATGGTACAGGTTGTACACCATCTCATCACCTCCTCCTTTTTGGATAATATATTGATCATGTCATTTCTTCGTTCTTTTCTTGTTGATTCGGGCATTTTCATAAGTGTCTAAGCGAAGTTCCTCTAACTCATTCCTGTTGCTTTAATGCATCACAAATGATAAAATTTTAATTACCAACTTTGTCTCACTGTAAGACTGAAAAGCAAAAAGAACATTTCATTTTGTAAAGGAATAAGTGGGGACTATAATAGTTAGCCAAACTAAACATCTAATTATGAAGTATGCATGAAAGGAATAAAATCTTATATTACACATGTATCCTGCCTTCATTTCTTTGCTTTCCCTTTAATTTCTGCGGTGGAAAGTACATATGAGTTGATAAAAACATACAAAAGAAAAATTAGCGACTCCAAATTTTGAATCCTTCAAACAATAATCGCACTTTATGTCTCTCCTGACTTCGCTCCAAGCCACACTTACAGGACATGTACGCGGAAGAAACTCGGGACTTCCCTAATTTGCTCAATCTTATATAAAGTCTAACCGACATAATTAGAAATTGGCTACTATTAATGTTAAAATTAATTAGGACGATCAAGGAAACTCGTCGAACATTAAGAAGATGGTCATGAAGAAGAGCGTTGCCACCTTCCTAATAATCTTCACGTTGGCAATGATTGAATCTACGAACAAGGTGGATGCGCTTACAGCGTGTGCGAAGCTGTGCATGCCATCATGCATGCAACAGACTCAAGCATCAGCTCCATCTTGCGAAACAGCCTGCATCAACGTCTGCAAGGAACATGGTGAAGAATTCATGAGCAATCAGGAATTGTTTAAACAGGCATTTCGTGGCTAAAATCTGTCTTTTGTGTCGACATAATTTTCTGTCAAACCTGATTATTCTTGAGGCGATATTGCATCCTTTCAAACCCTGAAAAGCAATTTGGTTTTCCTTTAATTTCTTAGCCAATTTAGGTCTGATAAAAACATTCCATCCTTGTTGCCCCTTCTGATGGTGCCTGTCAATTAAAAAAAATGAAGATTTTAATTAGGTTATCTTGTTAAAGATATGATCACGACGATCTGGAAATTCCTGATATTGTATTGCATCCAGTTGATTATTAGATGTTTTAATATTAACTTATTATAGATTTGATTAAGGCCGTTTACTGCTATTGTTCAAGCTTATGATGAAACTGTATTGTACTAAACAATTGTCATACAAGACATTTTGTGTCAAAAGATATCAGAATCTTTCCAGAAACTTGAGGAAGACACTACTAACAAGGGCTAAACATGCCATGGCAGTTTTATTGCAGTAAAATAAATTATGTATTTTGGCATATACTGGTAAGATTTTGGTCGATCAAAATAGGCGAGGGACGTTAAATCAATAAATTGTCTTAATAAACTCATCTAGTTGAACTAAATTATTATATGTGTGTACGAAAACTTGTGTTGAGTTCATAGATACAATTTTAGAATCTATTAATATTGATTATATATTCGCCAATATGTTTTTTAGATGCATCAATTATATTACAATCAATTAAGGATATCTTTGCTACATAGAAAACAGAGGTTGTACAAGTATTGGTGTAGAGTTTTCATTGCATAACTAAATTGTTCTAGTACACTTAAAAAATGAACATATTCACCTAGAAGGCATCTTTGAGTAAACTTAATCGACCATTATGGTTTATCGTTATTTTGCCAATGGAGTTAGTCCAATATCAGGGATAAGTTATATGTAAGAAGCTCCAGATAATGATGTAATTTTTTGTTTTTCAAATATAAAAATATTCGTATTTTTCAATAATATAAGAGTACTTTAAATATTTTGCCTCCACTCAAAATAATTTCTGGATTCATCCCTGATTATATTCACATCTTAGAAGCTACCGGTTTTCATTTTAGCTTGACTTCAATATTAGATGGTGTTTAAGGTTTGGGATATTGAAAATTTCAGGCAATCAGAGGTAAAATTTTTGTTTATCTATTCAATTGACTTTTAAGACACTGAGGAACTTTTCATTATCTTTTTTCCCAAAACTAATTTGAATTTATGCTCAATAATAAGGCTTAAAAATTAGGTTATCAAATCTTTTTTAGTTATCATTGTAATTTTTTTTTAGTTTTCTCTATTCTAGACATTTGTCATCCTATGTAACGCAAATAACTATTGGTGTAATTGTTTTGACACATAATGTTCTTGATACCTTTTATATTCACATTCTCATTTTCATTCAAAGTAGATGTTATAACTACATTTTGTTTGTAAGGAACAAAATATTCCTTTATCAAAGCCTTTCGAAACCATTCACCTATTAAACTAAAACTCAGTGAACCAAAGCAAAGATAAAAAATGCAAATACATCCATATAAGATTAGTGCTAGTCATTTCCAAACTAAGGTTAGGATTTATGATACTATATATGCAATGTCATAATATCATCAGTTGAGAAAATCTTAGAATTTAACAATAGATTTTCTTATTAAATATTTAACAAAAAAAAATTGCAATGATATTTAGGAAGCTTAAACTATGTTGTGGATTTTTGTCCTAACCTAATAGGCTATGCAAACCCCTCCATGATAGGTTAAGAAAAAACCCAAACCCTTAGATAGAGTAAAACAAATCAAAGACACAATATAAGATGTTCCTATATTGTATCTAGCTAACCCCATTGCATTCAAAATTGTAATAATTGAGGCTTCCAATGAAGGTTATGGAGGTATCCTGAAGCAAAAGGTCGATGATAAAAGACAAATCATTCAGTACACTTCAATTCATTGAAATACCATACAAAGAAATTAGTCAACTATTAAAAAGGAAAAAATTATCTATTTTTGTGCATTTCAAAGATTCAAGGTGATTTATTGAATCCAAGATTTTTTGTTTCTATTTAGAGATGTCCATTGGTCAGGCCAGACTCGGGCTACTCTTGGCCCAGCCCAGCCGACCCTAGGTTAGGGTGGCCTATGACCCGACCTGACCACGGGCTAATCGGGCTAGGGTCGAGTCAGGCCGACCTAGCTTATCGTTTTTTTTAAGAAAAAACACAAAAAATGATGTTATTTTTGACAAAATGATATCATTTTTGAAGTCACGGGTAGGGTTGGCCCGCGGCTTAGTTAACCCCAGCCCTTTTTGACATCCCTATTTGTATTGATTGCAAGTCTGCTAAAGAAGTTTTGTTAAAAGAAATTCAAAACATTTCATCAAAACAAAGTTTTACTAAATGGAAAATGATTTTCAATATTTTTTATTTTGATATTGAATTTAGTAATGGTCAAGCAAATTCTATCTCTGCTTTCCTTAACTTAAGAATTTTTACAATACAAATAATGATCCCTACTTCTCCCAAAACTAACCAAAGCCCAAAAAGCCAACAGATGCCATCTTTTTCAAAGCCCTCGATTGAACATCTAGTAAAAACATGGAAAGAAATATTAAAAGAAGAAAATACTATTCTTTTTTTGCCAAAACCTCAAGGTGAGGCCTTAATAACATCCTCAATATTAATGATTAACATTTCTGATTGGTTGCAACATTTGTCAACAACCATAGAGTTACCAATAGCTATGAGGAAGAATCTTAAAGAAAGCCTTTTAAAATAAATTTTATAAAAAATGGATGCTAAAAATTCAACCAAAAAAATCATTTTGCAGGAGCCAAAGGAAAACAAAGTTTTCAAAGCAATTATTTTGAAAAAGAACATTTTCAAAATATTTCAACTATTGAAAATGAGTTATCTAACTCAAATCCTTTTGAAGTGATTAATAATATTTTTCCTAATTGTTGGCACTACAAGATGGAGCTGATGTTTTAGTCCGTTGCATGCATGATGGCACTTCCAAGCTCTCTCCTTAAATCCAAAACTTTTTAAAGGTCAAGTGTCTAAAGCTAAAACAATCTCTTACGTTGCGTTTGGTTACTATCTCCGATAGCTGGAGACGGAACGGAACAAAAAATTGGAGATGGAACGGAACAAAAATTGGAGATAGTGAGGTGTTTGGTTATGGTGGACAGAACAGAGAAAACTGTCTTCATCTCAAGGACATAATGTGTTTGGTTGCAGGGGACGGAACAAAAAAATAGTGCAAATGACGAATTGTTATCAAAACATTTATATTAAAATCCCATTTTCTTTACAGCCTCTGTAAAACCCCTTTTTTTTCTTTTCTTTCTTTCTCAAAGCCTAAAACCCTTGTAATTCTTCGTATTTTTTAAATTCTAATGTGATTTATTTGACATAAAGCTTTATTATTTGATATTTTCTCTTCCTTATGCATAACTTATAGTGGACTGCGCTACTACTCATCAAGATTTCTTGTTTGGTTTAATATTTAATATTTGCTTATTTATTTTGAATGTTACAACTTGTAATGGTTGGCTTTGCCACCCATCACCACCCATCAAGGTGTGATATTCCATATTTGGTTTAATATTTATAAACCATAACAATCAGCTTTGTCATTGATTAAGTTATAATTTTTACTATATGCTTTCATTTGCTCTATCCTATTTTCTCTAATTTATTATTGCTTTTAATGATTTATTAATTTCATTATATTTGATATATTTTACTTGTGCTTATAAAGAAAATCATAAAGAATTTAGAATCATAATTTACTCTTTTAAAATAAGAGTAAGACAAGATAATGTAATTATTAAAGCACCCTTAACTTATTTCCCTCCTAACATAAATACATCATTGATATATTGCACTGGGGTAATATGCATGATGCAAACCTAGTTGCAACTCCTTTTGTAACCACTAACAATTTTACATCTTATTAATGGCACTTGTTTTGATGCTTATTATATTGGTGAAAAGACTTATCACAGCTTAACCATGGCATCCTTTTTTTTCGATAACACTCATATTTAATAGAGTTCTAAGAAATAACATTTGTTGCTCACTAGTTATCCACTAAATTTGAATATCATGCCATTACTTCCATTACTTCTTAACTCAATTGGCTTACCAACATTCTCCAAGAGTTTTGTAATAAGTTATTTGTTTTATCTGTCATTTATTGTGATAATGTTGGAGTTACATATGTCTGTTTCAATCCAAGCTGTCAATCTCGTATGAAAAATATTGCTATAGACTTTTACTTTGTCTATAATTAATTTGCCAATCATCGTTTAAGAGTCTCCCACGTCCATACATAAAATCAACTTACAGATTCTCTCACAAAGCCTCTTTATCATCTTTAGTTGAAAGAACATCGATCCAAATTTAGTTTCCTTAGTGGGAAATCAATCTTACGGGGGTATGATAAGCTATGACAATCAATTAAGCATTATCTACCCTTTAAAAAATTTCTAATGACTTTCTTCAGTAACATTACCTACTTTTAAAAATTTTCCATGACTTTCTTCTATAACATTAAGTATATATTTCTTAATTATTGTACACTATATTAACATTATCATTGTTAGTCAAACTTATGTATATATAATAGACCAATAATATAGAAAGAGACAAATAAATTATTCTCTCCATCTCTATACTGTAGTTTTATCCGGACATAGTCTAGTGAGAAAAGGTTAAAAAAAATTAAAAGAGGGAACTATTTTTATTCTCATCTATCAAGCTACATAATAATTCTTATTTTTTATGGAATACTTTTACTCTTTAATCATAAACCCATGATTAAAAAAATAAAACACGGAACTTTTGCATTTCATTTGAGAGAGTGTTACTATCTTCTTTTGATCCTCTTATACTTTAAAGTAAATCTCCATGACCTCAGTTACGTAGGCTCCAAATATATGTGGCGGTGCAAAGTCGTCCAGGCTCGGTTGGATCGAGTCTTCGATTCAACGGAGTGGCTCCACACCTTCCTGCAGACGGCTATTTATCACTTACCTTTCCTCAGTTCGGACCATAGATTGTTGAGGATCTCCTTCCATCCTCTAATACCTAGGACTTCCCATACCCTTTCTTTTCATTTCCAGAATGCCTGGCTCACTCAACCTGGGTTTGACGAGGTGATGGCGTAGCACTGGAATCCCGGAGCGGAGTAGGTATCCCATTCGATTGTGCATCTCTCCTCACAACTTCTCCACTGGAATCGGACTGAGTTTGAGAATATTTTCTATTGTAAACACCGCCTGCTCGCCCGATTACAAGGCATCCAGCACGCTATGACGAAGGAAAATTTTGATGACCTGTTAGCTCTGGAGGATCACTTGAGTGGAGAGCTTTTCCAAGTCCTTAGTGAAGAGGAAATATATTGGCACCAGAAAGCTAGATGTGACTGGATTTCGCATGGTGATCGGAATACACGCTATTACCACACTCTCACCCTTTCCAAATGAAATAAACCAGCTGATGAATACTCAAGGGACTCTGATCACTGACCCAGTGTAGCTTAGTATTCTAGCTAGAGATTTTTTCGTAACCCTGTATACGCAAGAGGTGGGGACGCGCCACCACCTCCAGCAATTAGGAGCTTTCCCTTCCGTTTCGGCGGATCGCCTCTGCGCCTTATCTCTGCCTATTCACCCCCTGGAGATTAAATTCGTGGCTTTTGGTACAAACCCGAATAAGGCCCTAGGGGTTGATGGGTTCAATGCTCTTTACTTTCAGAGCCAATGGGAGCAGGTCGGCCCCAAAATCGTTAACTACATTCAGGACGTCTTCAGGATGGCTCGGTGGGAACTAGAGTTAAACCAAACTATCCTGGTCCTCATTCCCAAAGTTCCTTCCCCGGTTGCCCAGTTTCGACCGATTAGTCTTTGTAATGTGATGTACAAGATTATCTCCAAGGTCATAGTTAATCGTTTGAAAGCTCACCTCGATTTTCTCATCCAAGAGAATCAGTGCAGCTTTATACTGAACCGACACATTACTAACAATATTATCATCGCCCAGGAAGCCATTCACTCGATGCAGAAGAAGAAGGGCGAGAAGGGCTGCTTGGCGATCAAAGTTGATCTGGAAAAGGCGTATAATCAACTTCGGTGGGACTTTATACACGATACTTTAGTGGACATTGGACTTCCGGAAAGCCTTATCTGGGTCATAATGCATTGCGTGACCACCATGACGATGCAAGTGGCCTGGCAGGGTTCTCTGTCAGTGCCATTCAGGCCTTCTCGGGGCATTCGCCAGGGTGACCCAATCTCGCCCTACCTGTTTGTTTTATACATGGAACGTTTGGGCCAACTCATTTCTCATAGGGTGAGTCATGGCCAATGGCGGCCGCTTATTCTGAGCCCAACTAGGCCACCTATTTCTCAGCTTTTTTTTCACATATGACGTCATTCTGTTTGCTGAAGCCACGGAACACGAAGCACGAGTCCTCACAGAGACTCTTTAAGAGTTTTGTCAGGCCTCGAGGCAGAAAGTGAATATGGATAAAACCAGGGTCTTCTTTTCCAAGAATGTCTCCCCTGCCAATTTTCACCACCTAAGTCAGGTCCTGGGCTTCTAGCGTACTTCTAATCTGGGCAAATATCTTGGTGTTCCCCTACTACATGAACGTTCCACAAGGCATACATATCAATTCATTTTAGACCAGGCCCATCAAAAATTGGCAGGATGGCGTGCCAGGCACTTGTCGCTCACGGGATGAGTCATTTTAACGCAATCTGTGATCTCGGCCCTTCCTATTCACACCATGCAAATTATGCGACTGTCGCAGCATCTCTGTGATGAATTGAAAAAACTCATGCGCAATTTTATCTGAGGCTCCACCGCGGACCACAGGAAAGTGCACCTAGTTAATTGGGTGGCAGTTTGTCGGCCCAAAACGCAAGGAGGTTTGGGACTGAAGCGGATTAGATCCTCTAACAATGCGCTCCTGGCCCAGTTGGGTTGAAATCTGCTTACGCAACTATTCGAATTTTGGGTTCGCATCGTTTGTGCTAAATACCTTCTTGTGCCTCACCATACTCCTCTGTCGCTAGCAAGGAGCAGAGCTTCGAGCTTTTGGAGAGGAACTGCAACGACTTAGTCGTTGGTTCGCCAAGGTTTGAAATGGTGCCTGGGCAATGGTAGGTGCATCTCTTTTTGGTTGGATAGTTGGGCAATGGAGTGGGGTCCGCTTTATTTAGTGGCAACTGCTCCAATTCCCGACAACTTAATCCATGCGAAGGTAGTGGATCTGAGGACTAACGAAGCCCTCTGGCATTGGGAATTGTTCCAACACCTCCTCCTAACCTCTATTTGTATGGTTCTTATTGGAATTCCCCTCTTGCTGAGCAGTTGGGGAGGATTACATGCGATGGGGACCATCAGCAAACAGTTGATTCAGAGTAGCTTTGGCTTACGAGCTCATCGAGGAGCATAGTAGGGGCGATCACTCTCTATTGTGGAATCTCATCTAGAAATGGGCGGGACCCCAGTGCATCAGGGCATTCCTTTAGTTGGTGAGCAAGGACAAACTCCTGACTAACCTACAACGAGTGGTCCGCCACATCGTAACGGATAGCAGTTGTCCCGTGTGTGGCCAATTGGAATCTACCCTTCATGTCCTCTGGGACTGCCCACGTGTTCAAGCGTTCTGGCGTACTTTCCCCGCTAGGGTCATAGGCTACACATTCTTCCATCAGGAGGTAACTGACTGGGTGGTTTCCAACCTCTCACATTCTACTCCGGTGTTACAAGGGGATTGGGCGACGTACTTTGGAGTAGTCTGCTGGATGCTTTGGTATTGGCAAAATAAAAGCCTGTTTAAAGATGACTTTGAGTGGCCGGAGGACGGCCAGAAAATTGTTAAGGAATATGTTAAGGCCATTGTGAAAGCCCACGTAGTAGAAAATCGTGTGTTCCTGAAGCAGGGTCTAGCCATAGGTAGCATTGTTGGATGTACAAAGTCGCCTGAAGGCTGGGTCACACTTAACATGGACGGTACAGTTACTCAACATTTGACAACAGCATTTGCGGGGGATTTAATCCGCGATAGGAATGGGCTATAGCGCGAGGGCTTTGTCCAGAACATTGGTCGGGGTTCTCCGTTGATTGCGGAGCTTTGGGGAATCAACCCAAGCCTCTCCTTAGCTTGGGTACTAGGGTTCCGCCATGTCATCCTCGAAGTGGATTCCCTCAAAGTCATTAACATATGCTCTTCTTCCAGTTCTGAGTTTACTGACTTTCCTTGTTTGTTGACAGGTACCAGATAGCTCATCCAGCGGGATTGGGAGGTCCAAGTGCGTCATGTACATCGAGAGGGCAACCAATATGCTGACCGATTAGCCGCTCTTGCGGACCAGTTTAGCCCCAGAGTTCATTACATTCAGGAGCCACCACCCTCATTATTGGATCTCATTATGAGGGACCAGTTAGGCGCGTTGTACCAGAGGGTTGTGCGTTAGTTTAGCTTTGAGTTTGTTTTCCTTTGTAAACAAAAAAAATAAATCAATAAATCTCCATGTCCAAATTATCTTAATGTAGTTCAATATCTTTTCTTATAATTTTAAAAAGAGTTTGTTAGACCACTTCTGAATCATGTTATGTAATTCCCTCCCTTTGAAATTTTGTTTGAACAGAAAACATCACGTATTTATTTTACTTTTCATAATAACTTTATTTCAAATACATTTCAACCAGTTTAAATCAAGTTTTATTAAATTTTTAAAATTTGGATGATTTTTTTTAACTTTTAGATGGTATCTAGAAAGGATAATTCTTATGCTTCTTGTCCAAATCTTGCAACCATTATAGCCACTCTATACTATAAGATGATCTACCATGTCATATATTTGAATTATCCCAATTTCACTTCAGGT